>MU187929.1:0-64451 GCA_016904865.1 Pissodes strobi | reverse complement strand
CTCCTAATGAAGTAGAGTAATTTGCCCAGACTCTCATACTTGTGTTAAAGCAGAGTGAGCTTCCCTCAATTCCTAGCAGGTGCAAATATCTATTATCAGATCAAAACTCAGACCAAGTTGGAATCTTGTCCCTTATTTTGTTCTTTTCCAAGTGTCCTTTTTTCTACCCCAGGTATGTTTCATTTACGTGGCTAGCTCATTAGCTGATATATTTGAATATCCAGAAGATCTCGCTGGATTGTCTGACTGTATAGGTAGATCGTTCTCTAGCAAAAGCGACTAGACCTAAACGGCTCTTTCGTCAATACTAGCCCATC
Organism: Pissodes strobi; assembly: GCA_016904865.1. NCBI lineage: Eukaryota > Metazoa > Arthropoda > Insecta > Coleoptera > Curculionidae > Pissodes > Pissodes strobi. Next base: position 64,134 of record MU187929.1, on the reverse strand, counting down.
CATTCCTGCATCTGACTATTTTGCTCCCACTCGCCCAGCCTCCTAATGAAGGAGAGCAATTTGCCTAGACTCTCATACTTGTGTTAAAGCAGACTGAGCTTCCCCCAATTCCCAGCAGGTGTAGTATCTATTATCACCTCCAGTAGTTCATCAAAACTCAGACCAAGTTGGAATCATGTACTTGCTTTGTGTAAATTATTTCATTCTTCGCCGAGTGCCCTTTTTTCCTACTCCAGGTTTATTTCATGAGGGTCTAAGATACATGGCTAGCTCATCAGCTGATATATTTCAATATCCAGAGGATCTTGCTGGATTGTCTGACTGTATAAGTAGATCGATCTCTAGCCTAAATTGCTCTTTCGTCAATTCTCTACCATCCATTCCTGCATCTGATTATTGTACTCCCACTCACCCATCCTTCTAATGAAGGAGAGCAATTTGTCCAGACGCTCATACTTGTGTTAAAGCAGAGTGAGTTTTCCTCAATTCCTAGCATATGCAAGTGTCCATTATAAGTTGCAGTAGCCCATCAAAACTCAGGTCAAGTACCAATCATGTCCTTGCCTTGTGTACATTACTTCATTTTTCTCCAAGTGTCCTCTTTCTACTCCAGGCCCATTTCATTAGGGTCTAAGATACGTGGCTAGCTCATCAGCTGATATATTTGAATATCCAGAGGATCTCACTAGACTGGCTCTTTCGTCAATTCTGAGCAATCCATTACTGCCTCTGACTATTTTACTCCCAGTCTCCCATCCTGTTAATGAAGGAGAGCAATTTGCCCAGACTCTCATACTTGTGTTAAAGCAAAGTGAGCTCCCCTCAATGCCTAGCAAGTGCAAGTGTCCATTGTCTGCAGTGGCTCATTAAAACTCTGATCAAGTTTCCAAATCGTTTGTCAGCTCTTTGGCGACAGCGATATTACTTCCGAGCGTTTCTGATCTGAATCATGTCCTTGCTCTCTCCATATTGTTTCATACTGGTCCAGGTGTCTTTTTTCCTACTCCAGGCTCAGGTTCATTAACATAGATTCCACTATAAAGGATCTCGCTGGATTTCTTGGCTGTATGAGTAGATGTGTCTTGGCTAGCCTCCTGTCTTGATGCTACATCTAAAATACCGCTTTGCCTGTCGCAGAATGAAAGTCTACATTTGAATTCTCAGATATTTTAAAGGAAGTTTTTTTATATTATCTGGCTTCCGCAGATGGCTTCAAATATGCCAAAACTAAACGTTAAGTAAATTGCACTAGCACCATAAAATCAACCATCTCGTTCTGTACTATCTTAGCCAACAAATAGCTTAGGTTAACAGCAGCGAACATTACCAAGTAAAACTTTCAGGTACCAGCATAGACATCGAAAGTTCGTCCACGCTTCAAAATTATAGCCCAGTGGTGCAACCCCGCCACCTTCTAAAAGTTAACAGAAACAATTTGCATGTTCCAGACCCGGTGGGGTCAAAATTGACCATCAATACGGCATTTGGAAGCCAAATTATCGAAGCGCCCGAAGAAGGAAGACAGAAACCACGACCCAGAAGGATCCTGTCGAGCATCGCTTCGAGCTCTGAAGAACCCCATAATAAAAGTGTCCGGGGGTTGAATAAAGTACGCGAGTCAAAGTCACTAGACCCGTTGCCCTTTGTAGGTAGGCATCATTATATTAGTCTCTAATTATGGATATTAATTTTTTCAAATATTTCAATATCTAGTTCTCTTGACTCAATATGTTTATCAATCATTAAAATCAGTAAATTTACTGAAAGGTCAAAAAAGAATGCTCTGCTAATACTGGGTACCACTTGACAATAGACGTGTCCCTGACCCCGGTCACAGTGCTTCAGAGTTGCGCGCGCATTACATTATTGACCTACCATATCTTTATGGTCCAGCGAATTGCTTTCAAGTGGCCTCGTAGCTCAGTAGTTGGCTGCTGTGTTTATGATACGGCGGCTCGGGTTCGATTTCCGTCGATGTTTTTTTATTTTTTTCGAAGTTATGTTTGTTTCTTTTTTTAAATTTGGTTTAGTTCGGTTGCGAGCGGAGGGCCTGGCGTGACGTGAGAATAAAATGTAAAAGAACTCTGAAGCCCTGTGACCAGGTCCGGGCAACGTCTTGTTCACTTGACTGCTAACCATAACCGTCAAATAACATTACTATCTGTAAGAGTCAATGCTAGATGGCACTGACCACCGTAAGCAAATATCACATGCTCCAACAAAGCAATTTCGAACGGTTGGAAGCACCTTTTCAAGAGCTTATCAACTGTCCTCACATGACAGTTTTTACCTTTATCACATTAATCATAGTTCAGTTTGGCGGTATAAGTATAAAATAAAATTAATTTGCAGGTAGACAACCCAACAAACCAATGGACCTGATAGATTCGTTTTTAAATGGTAAGAAACGGTCGACGAGGAGCTTGGACAACTGTGATAAGTACGGAGATATTCAAATTATAGCAATACCGAAAGATAAATTGGTGAACAATAATTTTCCGAATGGTAATTTGTTGAACATGACCCAGGAGGAGCAGCACGGGTTCATCGAGGACGCGCAGGTGCCGCTGTTGAATCCACCGAAAGTACAAAATCCCGTTATAGTTAGACGGAGGGGCGGCAGCGAACTAAACGACTTTCCTGGGAGCGATTGTTCAAAACCGAAATTGTAAGTTTTGTTGAAAATTTTTAGGCTTCTGTTCTAACAGCGAAAGGGCTGTGAAAATTTAAAAAATATTTTCTTTATCCTGAAAATAGGTTTCAATGTAGCCGACACTATACCAATCACACCTCATCCTCATTAAAAAAAAATAAATCTCAATCCACGACAGCACAATATCGACATTCGAACTGCGCTTGCTCCAGCTGATAGGCTGTAAGGATTGATTTTTTGTTTATTTAGAAGTTAAACATATTTTTTTGGATCAATATCACAAGTTTGCGGATAGGAGTCTGAAATAATCAGATATGGCCCGTTTATGTGCTAAATTAACGCATGCGCAATGTTGTTCGTGAACCAAGAGCGTTTGCTTTCATGGGTTGCGTCCTGCCTATGTTAATAAGCGGGAATATCATAAATAGTTTTGCAATTAATCAGGGCTGGTACCTCATTAAGAAGTAGGTAGAAAGTTATGTCTCCTTCACATTATCATTTAGTACTAAATTGGAAATTACCGCTTGTACGTTTCTCTAAATTAATTGTTTTCTGGGAACCGAAGCCCGTACCTTTGTACTATTCACGTAATTTCATTTACAATCTAGTACACAACAGCTATTCCGTAATATGAAATTTTAAAAAAATATGAAGTAAATGGCGAAACTTGTTACGCAATGGATGGAAATGACGGGATTGATCGTTTTTGAGTTATAATATAGGTACATGGAAAGAAGCTGGGACATTATGGACATATAATTTTGTTTCTCGAGATTTTCGTATTTAATCGTGATTGGAATTGTCACGATTAGAACCAAAAGGAAGAATCATCATTGAACTATTAGACGCGTAAAATAAATTTATTATATCGGCAAAACTACTTCTTAATGATTATTGTCCATATAAATATCAGCTTACTTCTAAACTTTTTAATCGCAACTTCCTATATGATTGAGGAAGCATTTCATGCTTTACTCTAAATATATTTTAAACAGTGTTATCATTAATGGCAGACCATCTTTGTTTTAAATTAAAAGGTTCGAATATTGCATTAAATTTCCTCAAAATTGGTAGAAACCATGCTTTATATTGCTTTCCTCACTACTGTTCAATAGCTGGTAAATTAACTGCAAACGTACATTCGGACCATGCCGCATTGGATTATTTGGAGAATTTCTATGTTAAAGAGGAGTTTTTTATACGGCTGAATTGAGAGAGATTTTTAAGGACATAAAAAATAAAAACAGTTCAGGAACAGATGAGATGTCTATAAAAATGTTTCTAAAATTATTGAAAAAATATAATCCTAAATAACAATAAAATCATAAGTACATTTCAGTTTGGTTTTCCAGAGTCTTTTGGCACGAACTATGCAATATTTTCCTTCTTGGAAGGTTTGTGTCTCAGCTGAAACAACGAGGTATTTGCATCCGCCATCTTTTGTGACTCCTCTAAGGCATTTGATTGTGTAAATCACAACCTACTCACATATAAACAAGTTAAGAATCTATGACCATAGAGGAGTATCTTCGGCATGTCTGCAGCCGTTGGTTACTGATAGATTTCAATATGTAAAGAGTTGAAACTCAAAATCTGATTTGAAACCAGTGGTTTGGTGCTAAAAGTACAGTACTCATACACAAGTCAATTCAATAGGTAGTCAAAAAAGTTAAATACAATTACAAAAAATACTACTGAGAGCTAGGACATTCTAATAAAGGAAAAGATTAAAAAGTGACAATACAGCAAATACGTCTAAAGCTTCAACACACGAGACAACATAAAAACAACTCACGGTGTTGATCACAGAAGATCATTAAAACTGGACCGAAGCCAGTTTTTGGAATGAAAGGAAAGCGTTTTTAATCAAAAATTCTCCGACTTTCAGCTTAAATGAACTAAGCGGCAGATCCGTGACGCAGACAAGCAAGGCATTAAAGAATTTGATGCCGTAGTAGGACACCCCATTTTGAGCCCTAAAATGCGTCAGATACGGTGTCACCAAGGAGTTGTTATTTCTGGTGTAGTGTTGATGATTATCAGCATGAGTCGGTGTCACCAAGGCGTTGTTATTTCTGGTGTAGTGTTGATGAGTATCAGCAGGTGTCATAAACCTAAAAAGGTTTTCCTTGACAACACTAAGCATACCAGAATATAAGCACTTTCAGTAGTTTGAAATGTAGTCTACACCACTCTCTATAACCCAAATAAGCTATCACTCTTATACACTTGCGTTGCAACGCAAATGTTTTAGGCATCTGCGCAGAGTGACCCCAGTTAATGAGATAGTAAATCATTATAGAGTGAAATTACCCAAAGTAAGCAGCCCTGAGTGTGCATGTCGACACTGAATCAGACAAACTACGGATAAGGAATAGGCATCTTGACAATCCAGAATGATGCCAAGCAAATTTACTGTTGCATCCAGGCTTAGTTAACAAAAGTTATGGTCTCTAAGGGAGAATGTTACATGTTGAGTTTTGGCCTCATTTAAGCATAGTCACTTTGATATCGTCCATTCCCTTAGATTAGCACATGACTCGTCCACTGTGAGAGCACGGTTAGATACACTTGAATCAGCAATCAGAGATATAGTGTCATCAGCATACAGACAGAACGTAAAGTTAGGATCACAGCTGCGCAGATCATTAGCATAAACTAGAAAGAGAATAGGCCTCTTGCGAAGGTCCGTGAAGTTAGCCCAGTTAGTTTTTTTTCCTTGAAAATTTCAGAATGGTTAGTGCTTTATTAGTGCTTTAAATATTTTCGTTAGTGCTTCTTTTGTTTTCGAGATATTCAATTTTATTTTATTTCAAGGTCAGCCCCCAGGATTGGGTCAAATTGGGCGTAATTCATTAGTGCTTCATTAGTGCTTTTTAGTGATTCAAGAAGTTTCGTTGGTGCCTTTTTGGTTTACGAGATATTCAAGATTTTAAATTCAAGGTCAGCCCCAAAGTGTTAGTGATCGGGTCAAATTTAGTGTCATTCGTTAGTGCTTCATTAGTGCATTTTAGTGCTTCAAAAAGGTTTGTTAGTGCTTTTATAGTTTACGAGATAGATACTCAAAATTTTATATTCAAGGTCAGCCCCCAAAATGTTTAGGCTTGGGTCAAATTTAGTGTCATTCTTTAGTGCTTCGTTAGTGCTTTTTAGAGCTTCAAAAAGTTTCGTTATTGCTTTTATAGTTTACGAGATATTCAAGGCGTTATATTCAAGGTCAGCCCCCCAAGTGTTTAGGATCGGGTCCAATTTAGTGTCATTCTTTAATGGCTCATTACCGCTTTTTAGTGCTTCATAGAGTTTCGTTAATGCTTTTATAGTTTACGAAATATTCAAGATTTTATATTCAAGGTGTGATTAGTGTTTAGGATCGGGTCAAATTTAGTGTCATTCTTTAGTGCTTCGTTAGTGATTTTTAGAGCTTTAAATAGTTTCGTTAGTGCTTCTTTTGTTTTCGAGATATTCAAGATTTTAAATTTCTGCACAATGACGAATACCCATTATTGGTGCAGGTTCTACATGCAAATATTTATCTAAATCTTGAATATCTCGTAAATCAAAAAATCACTAACGAAACTTCTTGAAGCACTAAAAAGCACTAAAGAATGACGCCAAATTTGACCCAATCCTAAACACTTTGGGGGCTGACCTTGAAATAAAATAAAATTGAAATATCTCGAAAACAAAAGTAGCACTAACGAAACTCTTTGCAGCACTAAAGAATTACACTAAGATTGATCCGATCCTAAACACTTTGGGGGCTGACCTTAAATATAAAATCTTGAATATCTCGTAAACTATAAAAGCGCTAACGAAACTTTTTGAAGCACTAAAGCGCACTAACAAGGCACTAAAGAATGACTAAATTTGACCCGATCCTCAACACTTTGGAGGCTGACCTTGAATTTAAAATTTTGAATATCTCGTAAACCGAAAAGCACTAACGAAACTTCTTGAAGCACTAAAAAGCACTAGAGAATGACGCCAAATTTGACCCAATCCTAAGCACTTTGGGGGCTGACCTTGAAATAAAATTATATTGATTATCTAGAAAACAAAAGAAGCACTAACGAAACTCGTTGAAGCACTAAAAAGCACTAACGAATCACTAAAGAATGGCACTAAATTTGACCCGATCCTAAACACTTTGGGGGCTGACCTTGAGTTTAAAATTTTGAATATCTCGTAAACCGAAAAAGCACTAACGATACTCCTTGAAGCACTAACGAAGCACTAAAGAATAACGCCAAATGACCCAATCCTAAACACTTTGAGGGCTGACCTTGAAATAAAATAAAATTGAATATCTCGAAAACAAAAGAAGAAGCACTAACGAAACTTTTTGAAGCGCTAAAAAGCAGTAACGAAGCACTAATCTTCCTGAAATTTTCAAGGAAAAAAAAAACATACTTTGGGGGCGAACTTCACGGACCTCTCTTGCGGTACTCCATACTCCAGCATTAAGCTCTGAGACCTACCACCCACACAATAGACAAACTGACTTCTATCTCTCAAATAGGACTGGATCAGCTTAATACTATTAGGATCAAATTTATAGTATTCGAGCTCCTGAAGAAGTGTATCATGCTCTACACAGTCAAAAGCACTCGACAAATTATGAAATGTAAGTCACTCTCAAAGCCCTTAAGAATCTTCTCGCATACATCCCTGGCTGCCAAGCCAGTGGAGCGTCGCTGCCTAAATCCATGTTGTTTCATGTGCATTTTGTTCAAAATATTCCTCAAGCTGAATCTTAAGCAGTCTCTCAGAAATCTTAACAAAGATTGGAACAAGCGAAATAGGCTGGTAATTTTCAGCATCCATTCCAGAAACCTTTTTATGAATGGGTATGACCTTAGCAATCTTAAGAGACCCCGGAAATATGTCTTCAGAAGGTCCAAGTTAATCAGTTTAGTGTTTACTAAATTTTAACTCGTGACATGTTGCATTTGGGCCATTGCTATTTGGAGCGAAGATGTAGACGGAACGCTTTCGGGTGGAAGGGTAATCGCAATCCAGGCACAAGTGCATGCAACGTTGCCGGACTAGTACGATAGTAGCGAATACTAGGATGCCCGTATCTAAAGAATGCATCTCTTACATTACAATTTCTCCACTATTGTAAAAACATATTTCCATTTATTTATCTAATACTACTACCCTGTTCGGGCACTTTCCTAAAATAATGGAAACTAGTACATAAATGCCTACGTTTTAAATTTCGTGCATTATTACTTATGACCCCTCTAAATACATACATACGTACATATGTATTAGATATACTATTCATATTATGTATCTATATCTATAAAATATACACAAACGCGCCAACTATTATCGAAACTCTATTGTAATTTCTTTCTACTACCGGCAACAGGGCAGAAAACAAACGATTGTGATTGTGCCGGTTGTAAATGGCTTCTTAAATCGGCATTAGTGCTATCTTGTTGCATTTTTGTAAATTCGGAACTCTTTTTGTGCTTCTGAGTGTGTGAAAGCTGTACCTAATATTTCGTTGTATATTTAGGTATACAATTTATATTGTTAGGCGTATTTTTAAATACGTAAAACTATACATTTCAGAACTATCTGCTTCTTGGCGGCAACTTGACGGTTTGTGTTCTCTTTCATTGTGTAGTACGTCATATTTATAACTTTTTGTCGAATTTAATATCATATTTTCCGGTACTTTTGTGGTAACTTAGTGTTGCAATGCAATGGGGACTATGCCACCTCGGCTTAGAAGAGACCGAGGGTGAATAAAATCAAACATAAAAAATTAAAACTGAAATTGGGTGAATTTGCAAGTATAGATGCGTAAGCTAGAACGAGTCGTCTTCAAAGCGTGCAAATAGGCCCCAGCTCTAATGCCGGAGAGTAAGGGTGGGTTTTCTTTATAAGGCGCCACGGGCTTGTAGACGTCACAAGCAAGAAATATCCCAAAGCTGAAATACGGTACTCGTTTTAGCCTAAGCTTCGCAACTACCAAAGGAAAATTATTTAATTAAATTTAAAATTAAGTTGATTTGAGTGCCCGAATTTAAGCAGTGCGAACAATTGAAAAATAAGATGAACAACCAGGAATTAATTCAATAATGAAAGGTAAGTAAGCAAGTATTGAAAATTGAAAAGTGATATGCAACTCCTGTAAGGAAAAAAAATAAAAGGAACAATAGGGTGGTGATTTTGTGTCCAGTACTTTATGCTGCTTACGCTAAATACTACGACTAGTATTGACTACTATTCTAAAAGTCAGAAACTTTAGTCAGTTAGGTACTTGATGGGCAAAGGAAAATCAATTATTAATCAAATTATTTCGCTCAAATAAAAGCCGATATGATTATTTGACAGGTAGAAAAACTCAAATAAGTAGTAATTAAGTTACTTTGCTCACTCGAACGCGATTACCTTGTGGTGACGAGATTCAAAGAGAAATATTATGCAATACAACAGGCGCAGAAACAAAACGAACTAATCAAAAATACAATTTACGGTCTTACTTTTGAAAATCACCAAGTTCTAGTAACATAAATAAAAGACCCTCATTCGATTGTTTATTAAGGCGCGCAAACCATGGTCTGTCGTTACAACGCCCTCCGCTCTACAAACTAATTATATGTTTATAACTAAAACTAGGTACGCCAATAATAAATGATGCCTTGGGCAGCTGATTAAAATTAAACCAGAAGATTGAGCGCTGTCTTCGTTAATCAATTCTGACCATAAAGGCACTCTTCTTAGAGGCTAGAAAACTAGATCAAGAACAAGACATAAGAACGCTAAATCTACTGTAAGAAAGCGAGTGCTCCCTAATAAAGGTACCTAAATAAATCGATACTCAAGAAAAATATCACGTAGCTCGTCGCGAATTGCACGAAATTATACCCGATTTATTCTAATTCCCGGGAAAAGGCCCTCGAGATCAGCTAATAAATGTCCGACAAATTAACAGAAAAGGTGTACGAATACAATGTTCCAGCCATTTTTTGTTTTTTTGATTACACCAAAGCCTTCGACACTGTGAACTGGGCCATTTTATGGAAGGTTCTAGAAAAGATGGGCGTACCGATCCACCTAACACACCTCATACGCCAACTGTATGTACACAACAAAGCCTATGTCTGTGTTGACGGTCATCTGTCAAAGGAATTCCAAGTAGAAAAAGGTGTCTGACACCTGCATTCTTTCCCCCCTCCTTTGCAACAATTACGGGGAGTGAATCATAAGGAAAGCAACAGATGGCTGGGAAGGAGGAATATCCATTAACGGAAGAAAAATCTCAAATCTCAGATACGCGGACGACACGACAATCTTAGCAAGCAATGAAGAGGAAATGAGAAACTTATTAAAACGAGTCGAAGAATTTAGTGCAGAAGCGGGGTTGAAACTCAACAGAAGCAAGTGTTGTCTCATGATCGTGGATAAGAGCGGAGTTTACCACGAATCCTTTCTTCAATACCTGACATAGAGTGCATGCATCACGAACAAAGGTGGCATTGAAGCCATGGTCTCACCATGGAGGATCGGAACGGCAAGGACAGCGTTAGCCAAACTAATAAAAGTATGGAAAGATCACAACATAACTAATGCTTCAAAACAACGCGTCATGAAAGCCCTTGTATTCTCAATCGCTACCTACGGCTCCGAGTCATGGACTATCAATGTGGCATGTAGACGCCGGATCGAAGCTAAAGGCGAATGCTTAGAATTCCATGGACGGCTCGCAGAACAGACGCCTCAATCCTTCAAGAGCTAAAAATTGCGGAAAATTAACGGTTGTTACCAGACATCCAAAGAAACACCCTCAAATACTTTGGCCATGTCATCCAGGGGAAGGCTCCGGAGAGGAATCCAGGAGAAAGTTGACAGAAGGCGCCGGAGAGGAAGATCACCGATCAGATATATCGATCAAATAAAAACCTGGACAAACCTCTCCATGCAAGAAGTGATGCTGAAGACAGAGAAATCTGGAGAAGCATGACTGTCCCGGGCATACATTCAAGGGGGCCACGACGTCTGAAACCAAACATCGACTGAAGAGAGATTTTAATACACTTTGAGCTTGTCTCGGCTAGTTAAACATGTTAAATTTATCGTCTGACAAGAATAAAGCAAACTGAATCTTAGATTTTGATTTATTTGTCCGAGCAAAGAGAATGATCTTAATTTTTGAGAATCAGATAAGTTAAATTTCAGATTCCGACCTATTAATCATGGCAAAGAAAATTATCTTAGTTAGAGAAAAAAAGAATAGTTAAAGTTTAGATCTTGAGCGAAGAAAATTATGTCGGGTAGATCTACTGCTACGAATTTGCTTGTTCTGGAGAAATATGTGTTGAATGCCTTTGCGGGTCGATCTCAGGTGGATGTGATCTACACCGATTTCTCCAAGGCATTCGATGGGGTTGATCAGAGGATCCTAATCAGCAAATTGACTGCCTTGGGGATTCATGGACCGTTACTGTCTTGGCTGGGGAGCTACCTTGCAAACAGAAAGCAATGTGTGAAGATAAAGAATTACTTACACAAAGAAATAGTTGTCAAATCAGGAGTCCCTCAGGGTGGGCAAATTTCTGCGTTAGTTGTTGTTGTTTCATATATGAGATTCTTAACTTCATACTTAACAGCCAAATACTACTCTATGCTGATGACTTGAAGATGTTTAGAGTAATTGACGATATTTCGATGTAAAATTTAAATCCTTTAACAATTTATGCAAAGTCGATCGTTTAATATTTGGTAACGTGTCCACTTTATTTACTTCATTTATATCTTGATTAATTGTGGGAATTTAATTTCTAAAATAAAATTCGTGCACTTTTCTCCTAATCGCTTGTCTATCATTCATCCAAAGAATTTACAATGCTGTTCCTATTTTTACTCGTGTTTGGTTCACAGAAAGTGTGATTCCTTTTGTGCTCTCTTATCACGTTATACACAGAACCAGAACAAACTACAACTTTAGTTGAGACCTTTAAAACAACCTCGTCTATAGTCAATTCTTGATTTTCCTCCATCTCGACTTTATACCTACATATTTAAAATCACCTCTTTCACGCCCACAGTCAAATATCTTTTACGCCTTTTTCTAATTTGACTAAGTAAATGTCAAACTTCATCTGCAGACTATGTACTAGACAATTTTTAAAACCAACATAAAAAACAATAAAAACGATTACCTGAATGATGACAAAATACGCGATATTAAAAGAAATTAATGCTAAAATGCACCGAGAGACTGAAGACTGAATGGGTCTACCCCTTGGTTGGGAAGTGGTAAATTCCACGATACACCTATCGTGGTAAATTCCACGATGCACGATGACACGATTCCCGCCTCCCGCGTTAGCCAATAAGAATCGTTCTATACACCTGCTAGTCGGTGAACACCTCCCACCGTTGAGTGTTTGGATTTACTCTATTGTGTCTGTGGATGGACTTTAGAGCGCAATATGATATTGAAAAATGGACGCACTTTAGTGGGAATGCAGAGTGGCTGGAAGTTCAGCTTTGGAGTTTATATTTTATTACTCTGTTCTTTTGACTGTATATGATTTAACAATTTTTTAATCTTCATTGCTTGTTTGTGAAAAATCCTGTTTTGTTTTTTTCTCCTTTTGCGTTCTATGTTGTTAAGTAAATAATTACGACTTAAAAGTTCCGGCTTAAGCTAGAATTAGTAATAGTTTAGCTTTGTCCATAAAATTTTTGTATTTTTCTTTGACAATAAAACATTCCAAACCCCAACATAGTAATAAAGCATATTGTCACGAGTAGCTTCGGGGGTAGCGCGTTTTTTTTTTTAAGAATAACTTCTCAGAGAAGAGCCGCATCGCGATTGGTACAATGACGGGGTTTCAATGCTTTCTTTAATCTACCACTGGATGTTCTACTCGTGAGGACACGCCTTGTTTAGCGTGCCGGGGGGTAACTGAGGTAGACCGGGACCGCGTTACGTGGGGTAAGAAGAGATAATAAAACAAGCACGTTTAGTTTATAACAATAACAATGTATTAACGATAAAACTTTAACAATAATTATTGGTCAGAAAAAATGAGATTCTATTATACCCGTTTACTACGGTGCGCATGTTTTCTCGATTTGAGGTACTGTTTATAGGTCTTTGTTTACTGTCTTATGATTTATAGTTTTTCTTAAGAGTTGGGTTTTATTTAAGAGCACTAAAGGATTTCACTAAGTATTTAGACACATGTCTTTCTCAACACTCTGACAAACTTCTTGTCAGGAGGTTGTGAAACCCCTGGTCCTAACAGTCGTCAAATGGCTAACCGGTACCAGGTTTGGAAGGAATGGACTAGAACCTAAAGCAGTCGTATGGCTAACTTTAGGAGCGGATAGAACCCAGAAGGCAGTCGTCAAATGACTAACCTTGGAGCTCGAGGTGAGACTAAAGTCTGAAGAACTTAGGGTTCGTTAGCGTATTTATACTAAAAAAAAGTGATGATTATGGCATGCTTAAGGTTGGAAGTCGCTCCCGTTGATTGCTAGCGTTGTTTACAGTTTGCCTTTAATGTTTATATAACAATCTCCAAGTTCAAGTTCAAACTTGTTTGTTAGTAGCTTATGCATTTTAGTAGATTATATTGAATTTGAAATTTATTTTCTTTTTCAGAACGCATTCTCTAGATGCACTCCCAACGATGGATTACCAAAACAAGCTGGTGCCAAAGAGTTCGATCCGAAGGTGGTTGGTAGGAATTTTTAACGGTAATAGTTTGAAGTCCAGTAATGCATCCTTGAGAAAGGGCGTTCTAAATGACTATAACAATCTGCAACAACCTGACACTGAAAGTATAGTTTAAGACAGCTCCGAGGAGAAAAGTTTGCGATTTTGCAGCAGGTCTGTAAAAGAACAAAATAGCTAAAAGCTATTGGGCGACATTAGTTGGTGATTACTAGTCGATATTTTAAAGACACAAAATGTTTAAATTAAACTAGTTTTATGATAAAGAAAAGAATTAAGGAATGTCGAGCGTTGTTACAGAACTGCTCGTATATCAAAGTTCTTGCATTTAGACTTACTTTCGGTTCGAAATATAGTTATATCGAGTCGTTTACGCTCTGGACAAAGATTTGTTAAGGAGGGAGTAAGAAAAACAATTTCGACACCACTAAAGTTACTTTTGTCCAGTGCGGCCAAATATAGGTGGTAATTCGTCAAAAGACAATCAATTAAAAGGGACTACTGCTGTGATTGGTTTAAATTTCAGACTTTAAATCTAAATTATTCAGATGACAAACTACGAATTCATCATCATCTCCTGATGATGCTAACATGGTCAGCAAAACATGCGACGAATGCAAAAATTCTCTTTTGGAATTGTGGATAAAACTGTGTTGTAATGAGGGCATTTTGCCGAAGGTTCCAAACCCCAACGTAGTGTGTTGTCGAAAACTGTTGAATGGAAGAAACACGTCAAAATTCCAAATTTATTCTCCAATACTTCAGGCCTATATAGTATATATTGAATTGAATTGAATTGTCTTGAAAAGCCTAACCACTTTGCTTTTTTTTATTCGCGGATATTGTAACGTTAGGAGCTGTGCATGTGTTTGTGATATTTTTATATGGTATAATTTTATTCTTGGCACTAAGTGCTTTATAAAAATTTTAAATATGTTTTAATTTTAATTGTATTACTTCGTTTAATGCAATGTGTTGGTCTTAAGTTTGCGGGTAAACCGAAAGTAAGTCTAAGTACCGAGAAATAATATAACCGCCCAAAAGCAAAGGGGCATTGGCAGATATTCTATTCTGACTTTTGATTGCTCATAGACATTAAAGTATCTTGATGTAGAATGGGGAACTGGGCAAATTGGACTAATATTAATAAAAAAATCGCCTATATTTTTTTGGTGAGGAAAAAATAAAATAAAATATTTTAAAATTTTCGGATAACAAGAGGTTTCGTTTCCCACCTTGTATATATCATTTCCCATTCGCATATACAATCAAAAAAGTGGCAGCAGGGGAAGAGGGGAGCAGTCGGTCACAGAACATATTTTTGTATAAACAAAGCTATTGGTCATCTTATAAATGTAGATAAAACATAAAAGATCATTTAAAAACAGAAAAAAAAAACTAAAAAAAAACAGTTGCAAATGGTTACAAGCTTCTCACTCCTAGGATGTATTCGGTCAGTGAGTGGGGAGATTTCAGCCATGGTTAAAGATATATGAAATATTATGTAAATGTTCAAAGAAAAACAAACAATTAGAGACAACTTTTAATGCACAAAGTGGTAATAGAAAATACAACCAAAAGTGGCGTGCAATTCCAGGCTTTGGAGACGTTCTAAATTTGTTTATTTTGTCGTCCTGTTACAGATTACAGATTGGGAGAGATGGCCTTTTAGCCTACTTGTCACCGCGACCCGACGGATCTATTGTGACTCTCTCGATATTATAGAGCTTCATCCAGTTTTGTCTTTCTAATTAGACCCCACAACCTTGATAGTGGCTCCGTCGTGTAGCTATTAGCTTCTGGTTTAGGTACGCCAAGTAGTTGGGAGCGCACTCTCGATCAGCCTTCACAGTGGTATAGCACGTGAGATGCCGTCTCCTCCTCCTCCTGGCAGAACCTGCATTCGCTATTTTCTGCCAAACCTATGACGCTTAGGTGCTTTTTCAGCCGGCAGTGGCCCGTCAGCAGACCCACCATTATCCTGACAGCCTTCCTGCCGTAGCTTAGCAGGTCTGTTGATAGTTTGGCCGATGGACCTATTATAAATTCCTTGGCCTGTCTTTGTCCCAAAGTGTTGTTCCACCATTTTCGGGATTCTTCTGCTATCCATTTCTTTATGGGTGTTTTAGCGATTGGTTTGGCTATGCCGCAGAACGGCTCTGGTCCTATCATGTGCCTAGACGAGCCTTCTCTGGCTATTTCGTCGGCAGTTTCATTACCTTGATAGCCTCCATGCCCAGGTACCCATGATAGTGTCACTCTATGTTGACTTCCTATGTCATTCAGAGCATTGTGGCAATCCAGTAGCAATTTCGATGTTATTTTGTTGGATTACACAGCTTTTATTGTCGCTTGGCTGTCGGAGAAGATCGCAATTGTTGTTTTGTTGCAACTGTATCTTCTTTTTATTTCCTTTGCACACTGTTCTATTGCTGTTATTTCCGCTTGGAAGACTGTCGCTAGTTTGCCCATGGAAATCGAAATTCTTGTTTTCGTCCTTGGTTCATATATTCCGGCTCCTACTCCTTCCCGTGTTTTTGAGCCGTCGGTGAACCAGATCACATTTGCCCTAATTGGGGGGCCATTTTTCCAATCATTCCTGTCTGGAATATGTGTCGAGTACTTTTTGACAAAGCTGTACTTGGCTATGGTGCTATCCGTGGGCAATCCCAGGATGTCATCTGTCTTGATTTCTTTGTTTAGCTTCTCTTGTTTGGTATTATGTCTACCTATAATCGGTTTTTGGCCTTGTGATAGCCTGTATGTGACGGAGCGTGCTTCGCCCTGTATGTATGTTTGGATTGGTGGTAGGTTTAGTAGGACTTCTAGAGCCGCAGTGGGCGTTGTGCTCATGGCTCCAGTGACGCACAGGCATGCTAGCCTTTGAACGCGACTTATTTCCCTTTTTGCCTCCGCCTACATGGTTCTTGTCCACCATACTACTGAACTATACGCTATCATTGGTCTTACCACTGCTGTGTATAGCCACAGTGTCATTTTGGGATTGAGGCCCCAATTCTTTCCGCACATCCTTCTGCATCTTCCTAGCCCAACTGTGGCTCTAAGAGTTGCTTTTTAGATGTGTGGTTTCCAGGTAAGCCTCTGGTCAAATATGACTCCTAGATATTTTGCTTCCTTGGAAAAAGGTATTTCTTCTCCATTTATCGCCAGTGGTTTTAGTCCTGTAAGGGCTCGCCTTCTGGTAAATGGAATGATTATCGTCTTTTTTGGATTAACTGATAGCTGTTCATCTTTACACCAGTTCTCCACTATTTTGAGAGCTTTTTGGCTTCTCTCTGAGAGAGTACTGGCAAATCTGCCTCGTACTACAATCGTTAGGTCGTCTGCATATCCTAGACAGTAAAAGCCTTCTGCAGACAGTTTTTGTAATAAGTCTTGTTATCAATGAGTGGGAAATAAAAAGTAGCTCTCAAACTCTTTCTTCTTGAAAATAACATTTTTGTCATGTCTCTTAACATTTAGTTTTAGCTTTTTAAATCTCTTCTTCTTCTGGTATCATGATAGTTCAACGATCGTTGGTTATCATGTTAGCTACCAGGTTGACAACTATTGTTTTATTGACAGATGTTCATAACAGTTGAACCGTAGATTACCCATACCACTGCCTCAAATTTTTCAACCACTATGTTCTCCTTCTCCCCGAACTACGCTTGCCCAGTATTTTTCCTCCCATAATAAGATGCAGGATCTCATACTTCTCCGAGTGTCTTATAATATGACCAAAATACTCTAATTGGCGTTTTTTGACAGTTTTAACTATTTCCAGATCTTTGGCCATGCGATTGAGAACTATGCTGTTACGAACTCTGATCTTTAGTAATCGCCGGTACACCCACATCTCGAACGATTCCAGACGTTTAAGAATCATTTCTGTGAGTGTCCATGCTTCCATGCCGTATTTTTTTTTTTTCATTTTCATAAAGGCAGCTCAGGCTTTCTCTATCCGTGTTTTGATGTCCACAGTTGGCTTCCACTGATCGTTTATGTTGCTACCGAGATACGCCAATTTATTAACTCTCTCCAGCTTTGTGTCATTGACCGTGATGCCATTATTCCTAAAATGAGGTTCTTTGCTAATAAACATATATATATCATATAGTTCACTTGATCAGGCCCAGTTGCTTTACCATTTTTGGCAAGCTTTATTGCTCGTTCTACCTCGCTTTTAGTAATTGGTGGTCCTGATGTAGCATCAATCATATCACATCCATATCTATCATCATCAAAAAGTTCTGCTATAAATTCTTTCCATCTATCAAGTTGTTTGACCTATATCTCTTATTTTGACTTCATTTTGGTCTTCCAGATAGTGGGTTGGACCCAATCGATTATTTTCGCTAACCTGCTTTAGTTTTTTATGTAGATTAAACAAGTCGTGTTTTGCCTCGTAGTTACCAATATTCTTACATTCCCTAGTATGCCACTCTGCCCTTGCCTGTCATATTTTGCGTCTTATTTCCCAGTGTATCCTCTTGTATTCAGTCTCTTCTCTATTCCTATACTTGCGTCTTTGGTCCATAACGTCACCCAGCCTTGTTTCCTCCTTCTTCTGTTTTTTCTCAGTTCACTATCCTGTATTTTAATGTTCCACATTGTTTCCACACAGCCTTGTTCTCTTTCGACTTCTTATGTGTACTCTCGTGTTTTCATCTGTGAGTTTGTCTCCATTCAGTGTGGTTGTTCTGTTGGGCGTTTTGGCTTTTTAAAAACGCATTATTAATCTTTAAATCTCACTAAAACAAAATCTCCATTATTTAGATTGTCTTCAATAGCATTAAACTCGTTACTGCCATCTTCATCTGAGATCAACTTTACAACTTTTAATTTTTGCGTACCTTCAAATTACTCTTTCTAATTTCTTTCTTTTTCCTGCTTAATTTTTTTCCGATCATTCGTTTTCTGGAGTGTCAGGATAAGTTCTTGAGATACCTGGACTGAACTCCCCTTGATTTCATTTTCCTTTCTTATCGCTTCTCGAAAAAGGGTTTATAAATTACGGTATGATTTTTACATTATTTCTTATATTCACTGCAAAATGGTGTAGATGGTAAAATTCTTATGTCAAGCTCAACTTTACTCAAAATATTAACCTTGACAAATTTTTCCGTAGTTTTTCTGTTATGGAAGGTTACTTATAATTTTTATCATTTTTTTTCCTATGTCGTTATTTTCATCAGTTTCGTTTTCTACATGCTCTCCTTCTGATCAGTTGCAATATTTAAAGTAAAATAGTCAATGGTCAATTCCAGCTTTTTGAATCTATATATTCTCGTTTCTAGAACAAGCCTTCAGATACGCTGGATGGGTTCATTTGGGAATATTCTTTACTGTAATGGTTGGTTGGAATCCAGTCCTGCGATTTTGCAATTTTTCTTAAAAACCCGAAAACTTGCATTCTGTGTGAGTGCGTGGGGAGCTTTCTGTCATGCATAAAAACAAATTACAAATAATGTAAATTTTATTTAAATAAAAAACAGAAGAACAAACAATTAGTGACAACGTTTTAATGCACAAAGTGGCAACACAAAATACAACCAAAATGCGCATACAAGTCAGTCAGTTTACAACCAAAATGTTAAAATTATAACAGACGTGAAAATACGATGCCGTTCTTGTCAAAGTCAAAAATTATTTATTCAAAAAATTGAAAAATTGTTAGCTTACAATTCACAATTGAATGATATAACGTCAAATATGCTACAAAACTAACTAAATTATTAACGCAAAGACGAAGCAATTATCAATTTACACAAACAGTTCTATAAAAAAGATAAAATGACAGTGATATTTTCACTCATTAAAATAGCTCAAAATACCTAACTTAATTACATCTCACAATCGAGCCAATATTTCACCAACTGAATGTGGCTCTAATTCAATAAGTAGCTTTAAAACTCCCTTTTTAAAAGTATTAAAATTTGCCTCGGTCTTCGAGCAATTTGCTAAAAAAATTTACACGCGCATACACCGAGTCTCTTTCAGTTGTGGAGAGTCTGTGGAAAGGGATGTTTAAATTAATATCTCTGCCTCTTGTATTGAAGGGATGATGCATTTCAAAATCAGAAAACTTTTCCCTATTCTTGAAAAAAAAGATAAAGCACTCATACATATACAACCCTGGTACAGGGTGTTCACCCATAATGTCCCCCCCCTTTAACTTTGTTAATTTTTAAGCTACAAAAAAAATAAAAAAACATGATTGTAGGGTTTTTTATGTAGTTTTTGCACACCTAAAGAAAAAAACAAAAAATTGTATAGTATACAGGGTAGATCAAAAAGAACCATTTTTTTAAATCTAGCCCCCATTTTTTATTCGATTTTTCGATTCTACCTAAAATTCTAAGGATTTTTAATATAACACACTATATGCCTATTCCTAATACTTTAGGAGTTATTGACAGTTGAAGTCGCTATTTTTAATTATAATAATAATTCTTTTAATCATTTTTAAAACAGAAGTTACAAAAGCACTACTCGAAGCAATGAGGTCGAATTGAGGAAACTCACTATTTACACCTCAATGACTTCAAAAGCTAAAAAAAAGTTATATTCTTAGGTGGCTGTTGCCATAAAAAAATAAAAGAACAAAACAAAATAGCGACTTCAACTGTCAATAACTCCTAAAGTATTAGGAATAGGCATATAGTGTGTTATATTAAAAATCCTTAGAATTTTATGGAAAATCGAAAAATCGAATAATAAATGGGGGCTAGATTTAAAAAAATGTTTCTTTTTGACCTACCCTGTATACTGCATAATTTTTTGTTTTTTCCTTTACGTGTGCAAAAACTACATTAAAAGCGCTACAATTTTGTTTTAAATTTTTTTTTGTAGCTTAAAAATTAACAAAGTTAAAGGGGGGGACATTATGGGTGAACACCCTGTACAGTTAAGATGCTGAGCCGCTTAAAATGACTCCTGAATGATTCTCTATGCCCCAGAGATAAGACAACACGAATCGCCATTTTCCCGAGGATGAACTCCCGCTGGGCATCCATGCTACCTCCCAGAAAACAACACCAAACCTGAGCAGGGAGTGAATATTCGCAAAATATACTGATCCTAGGCCACCGAGGTCTAGATCTAGTCTAGAAAGACTCTAAGCAAAAAGCAGGCTGAACTCATTCTCTTGGTGACACTTGATACGTGTTCTACCCAATCCAGATTCTGATCAATGTGGATTCCTAAAAATTTCGTGCTTTTAACAAGTGTCACTGTTCGAGAGCCCAGCTGGACCTCCTCCGGAATGTCATGTCTTTGCTTTGTTCTGAAGCCCAGTAGTTCGAGGTTTTAAAGGAGTTGTTGATTTTATTATGTCTTGTTATCAATAAGTTAAAAATTCAATTTCTATCCTGTCTTTTGATACTCCTAAAATTTCGTTCACAAAATGGATCAGTTTTAGCTTCAAATCTCCATCCCACTAAAACAAAGTCTCCATTATTTAGAACTTCAGTAGCATCAAACTCGTTCCTGACATCTTCATCTCAGTTATCAACTTTGAAGCTATTTACAATATTCTCGTTTCTAAAAGCCTTTAGATGCGCTCGTTGGGTTAATTTGGGAATATTCTTCACTGTAATAATTTTGCCAGGAATTCAGTCATGCGATGCTACATACATTTGTAAAAGGTCTGAAACGTGGCATGGGGAGCAAAGCTCCTATAAATGAGATTATCAGGGCATTTCTTTACTATGTGCTACAGTACGATGAGAAATAACTCGGCCATCATCCAGCCAGAGATTTGTTTTCTAGCGATAACCTTGAAACTGGAGCATCCATCGCCCACGTTGCTCATCCTGGGGATACATAAACGGGGGGCCATGTTTGCTCAGAATCACCAGAACAAAGGTCACCAACTATCGCCTTTCGTCTGTTGCAGCTTGTGGTGCTTGTTTCTTCCCTGTGGTCGAACTAATTTTAACTGGCTTCAGTACGGTGAAGACCGAAACTAAACACTCTTTCTGTAGAAAATTGAAAACGCTGTAGCACTTTTCGAAGGTTTTCAAAAAATTGATCCACATTGAACTGGTTGAACGCTGTACCTCAGATTAAGCGCTGGTGCTTTCTGGTTTTCTCGTGGAAAGCGTTGGGTGACGTTCCATAAACCTGCAGGTCTTTCTTGGTGCCACTTAAGAGGTATTCGGCAATTAGGCAGAGCAGACACATATTCATATGCTAACTTTTGGATATGGACATATGTAAGTCCGTAATTCAGGTCAGAACACCTCTTAATGCATGCTTCTCTCATTCTTGCTCTGTGGTGAATCCTTCCTATTTTTTCCGCAGATTTTTCTCTTATGGTAGGTGTCACATCCGTAGTTTTTTTTTGTAATTTATAGTTTTTATCATTTTCTTTCTTTGCGTGTTTTTCTCCTATGTCGCAATTTTCATCATTTTCGGTTTCTACATGCTCCTCTTCTGATCAGTTACAAAACTTGGAGTAAAATCGTCCTGGCCAAATTCCAGGTTTTTAAAGTTATTTAAGATATTCTCGTTTCAAAAAGCCTTCAGATACACTCGATGGGTTAATTTCTGAATATTCTACACTATAATTGTATGTTATAAGCTGAAAAATCGACATCAAATGTGATTAGTACTCGTCTTCCAGTCAGTGATGGCTTTGGAAGAGAAAATACTATATCACTCTTGCTAATAGGAGCAACTTCTTTGGAATCCTTCCAAGAAAACATTGAAGAGGAGAAGGGATCTAATGTAGGTTCTTTTTTGTACATTTTACGTCTAGCAGATCGTCTTCCTTATTAACATAGTGTTTCTTTATTTTTCCCTGCTAAGCATCCCAATCATACGGAGTTAGATCATCTAGTGATCTGTTAATTTCAGACATACAACCAACCAAAGCTGTAGCTTCTTTTATCTCTTCTTCAATATCATCGCCGCTGTCGTCGAAAATAATTTCTTCTTCGTTTACAGCTTTACCATCAGACCTTTCCTTCGGTTTTAGTACCGGTATCTTATTTCTATTGCTCAGTAAAGCTATTGCATCATTAGCCGATATGACTTTTGCTCCTGTAGCCACCCTCCTCTTCTTTACTTTTTCTGGAGCATTATTTTGTTTAACAGAAGATAAGTGCAGCTATTCAAATGAATAGTTTCTTTGTAGCTCTTGATTAACATTAATTATTTTCTAGGGACTAGCAGGAGGTTGATTATTTGCCTGCAAATATTCTTCCCACCTTTTGTAGGAAACTTGATCATATTGTTCTTTAGTGATTACATTGCGATTGTAAGGAAAAACACCCCCTTCTTGAAGCCATTAGATATTATATTCTTCCATATTTTGTCTATTAATGAGCTGATCTTCTCTTTTGAAATAACCTTCATTATGTCTTTGCCATTCAATGAAAGACTGCTCCCATTTAACCTTGAGCGATTTTAAAATGCTCCAATCTAACAGTTGAAGAGGTAAGATGAGTGGGGGGGGGGGAGAATTTTAGAATGGTTACCCCATTTTCTCATGCAGTCCTAATTAAACGCTCATTCACGTGTGGATGCATGACCATCATACATAAACAATATTGGACGATCAGGGCCAAATGTTTCCAATATCAAAATATCGCAAAAAGATGTCTGATTCCATCCACTTGTTCTTCGTTGTGGCGCACGTTGTTCCAGGAAATGATTCATTAAGAGAAGCAATCCAGTCCCCTCGACATGTCATTGAACACAATTAGTGGTGGGGCTTTAAAACCGTTAGCACTAACGACCATTAATTTTTAAAGAACTGATCCACCTCAAACTTGTTGAACGTTGTACTTCAGCTTAAGCTGGTGCTTTCTGGGATTCTCATAGAAAGCGTTTGGTGACGTGCCATAAACATGCAGATCTTTCTTGATGCCACTCGAGTATTCGGCAATTAGGCAAAGCAGACACATATTCATATGCTAACTTTTAGCTATGGACATATTTAAGTCCATAATTCAGGTCAGAACACCTTTTAATGTAGGTTTCTAACTCAGATCCTTGCTCTGCTGTGAATCCTTCTTATCAGAATATTTGTTCGAATATCTTTTTGATTCTACTACCTTTTTATTGCATGGGCTCTGGCAGCTTCTTGTTCGGACAACGAGCTTGTTTAATGCCGTTTTCATCTATTTCAATTTGATTTGATTTCAAAATTCAGTCAAGTAGCACATCAAGTACAGGTCTTCATTCGGCCACGGTACAGGTGGCCGAATAATCCCAGGTTACCAATATTTTAAATAAGAGTTTCTCTATAGTTATAACACGAAAATTCTTACTTATAGAAGATTCTTTAATCTTTTTTGTGAACAAAAAAGATATGTAAAAACCCCAGATGTGTGCTTGATCTCTCTCGAATGAAAGATTAATAGTTAGATTTGAGCGGGAAATTCAAATCACATTAAAAATAGATGCGTTGGCTTAATGTTCCCCCTTCATCCCTTACATACTCTGCATACTGACCAAACTCTTGATGCATTGTTTATATATAGCAGTTTATGTATTTATTGCTCCGCTTCCCATTCTACTGTATACCAGTAGGTGTAAAGGTTATGTTCTAGATCAGAAAGAAAGATTCATACCGCAAACACAGCAAAACAGACAGCAAAAACAGAAAAACAGACAACAAAAACAGCAAAACAGACAGCAAAACAGAAGCAAGCACAACAGACAGCAAAACAGAAGTAAACACGATAGCTGTTTCTGCGGTGTGTTTTGCTGTGTTTGCTGTCTGTTTTGCTGTTTTTGCTAGTGATCTTTTTTTTTATCTAGAACCTAACCTTTATACCTACTTATACCATGTGTACTAAATACAAACATTGATGAATGAATAGGTATTGCAACCGTCATATTTGCAAAAAAATATCACTAATATAGAAATTTCTACTTAATTTTTAAATTTTTATATACGATAAACAATATGGTATATATTACTACCAAAAATATTTAAACGTGCTTAGATTTCAATGTTTTTCTGAGGAAATGTTTGCGTCGTGCAGTGCGTGAATTAGTGTTTTTTTTTAATTTCAATTTATTCTTTGAAGTGTTGAAAATGAAATGTAAGTAATACAGTTAGGCTACTAGTAAACATCTCAAGATATCTTGAATCTTATGTGTCATTTTATATATTTATTATTTATAAATCAATTAAATGACACATATGTATTTAAAAGGTATTTATCTTCATCCATAGTTACCATTCGCTGTGCACCAAATGTCTTCATCTTGTTGGCCTTTTGAAATTCAGACTAAAGCCTGAATTCATACGTTAAATTGTGAATTCAGAATTTAACACCCTGAATACAAAATATGGTTTCTCAATTGTGTTAAAATGGGACGGAGCACTTTGTCTAGTTAGGATTTTTATTTTGGAGATATTATTAGTAGCCAAATGATTATACTAAAGCTATCATGTTGCAATAGATAACAACGAAATATTATATTTTTAGATAATATAAAGCAAGGGGCACAGTCGTTTGAGTTTGAGTATATTTTTATAAAAAAAAATATATTTTAGTATTTATTTGTTTGTTGAAAGTCGATGTTTTATTTTATGTATATTTTTGTTTTATAGTTGAAACTTGTGTAAATAAAAAAATGTACAAGTCAGTTAGTAGCTGTTAAATACTTTAAAAAATAAGAAAATAAAACACATTTAGTAGCTCTGAGGTTTTTACTTTCACATAGTCTGGTAATTTTTATTTGTGCAAGTTTTAACCTACAAATAATCGACAGTTCTAGTGGCTGCACTTAAAATAACAATAAAAATTTTACCTTAATGTTTGCCAGTTTCAGTGTTTATCCGCCAGGCTCTGCATTTTGTTATCAGAAAGGTTTTGTGGACTGTATATCAAAATTGATAAAGATCTGTTAAAATGGTTTTGGAGATTTTAATAAAGCGGTTTAAGGAACCAGATTGTGTTTGAGGCTGTGAGTATTATGTGCTTTTGCAATTTCGTCTTGGAATTACCTAAATAACTCTTACATTAAAATATACTCACAGGCAAAAGTTTTGCACTCCCATCTATCTGAGTCGTGGAGAATAATAAAGATTTGATATTTCTATACATGGTAGTTTGAAGTTGAAGTTGGTCAATGAATTATCATATATAAATAAATGATACACTGATCAATATTATGTGACTAATCCCTAGTGTTTTTTTTCCTAGGCCCGCTCTTTTCGGTAACAGTGTGACAATCGTAGGGTTATTGTGCCTAGCCTTAACCGTATTGGAGTACAATACAACCCAAACTAACCCAGAGAAAAAAGCAAGCCTTTTCTTCGGCTTACCCATGTATTCCCGCTCCTGTGCATTCCTGTTTTGGAGCCATTGGTGAAGGAAGGAAGTCTTGTTTTTCGTTTGTCCATACATATCAATCCCGAATCTGAAAGGGTATGTCGTAAACATGTTTTAGTATCATGTGGTTTGATCTTATCTTCATCTCGGGCGCACTTGCAATTTCTTCAATGAGTTTATGACCTGCATGGTTTAAATGCAATAAAGTTCCATCCTCGCCTCGCCCTGTATCACAAGGTGAAGAGACGAAACTTCTAGAATTAGCTTCATGGCTGCGGAGGGGGCTCGACTTCATTTCTTCGCTAGTACGTAAGCAGGCCTAGACGCTGAAAGCTTCCTATGGCAGTTTTCTGCAGTGTTTTTGGTGTTACTAAGGGAGTCGCTATTCTAGTGTAGATCCAGAGCACCACCTGATTAGCACCATTCTCCTTGTTACTGCAAGAGTAATTTCAGATATACGGATGATTTTTCTCAGTGGGCTGCTCCAACTAAGTCTAGAGTCCAGAGTGACCCCCAGATATTTAACTTGCCAGGCTAGGTGTAGAGATTCTCGTTCGGACCTTTAGTCCGAGCCCCCCTTTGTTTCTTCGCTTTGTAACGAAAACTATGGCAGTTTTTTGTGGGCTAATATTTAACCGATCCTGTCTCAACCATGTTTTCACTACCCTCAGGGATACCCGCATACTATCCCTGACTCCAATTTTGAATCCACCTTGTGTCATGATGACCAGTTCATCCGCATAGCTCAAGGTTGAGCAAGCTGTCTCGCTGAATGTTCTCATAAAAATATTCATGACAAGGTTCCAGAGCAAGGGAGGGAGAACTGCCCCCTGCGGCATGCGGTTTGATCTGATTTTCATCTAAGCCACACTTACAATTTCTTCAATGAGTTTATGACCTGCAGATCGTCTTCTGGGGGTTGGCAGTGTGTTTTGAATGCGATAAAGTTTAATATTTGCCTCCCCCTGTAGCACAAGGTGGAGAGGCAGAAAATCAAAAATTCAATCCATCGCTGGGGAGGAAGTTGATTTAATTTCTTCTCTAATACCTAGCAAGCTAGTCGCTGAAGGCTTACTGACTGTTGGCCACCAGGCCACCACAGTGGAACTCGCTATTCTAGTGTACATCCAGAGCACCACCTTAGGTGATAAGCACCATTTTCCTTGTTACTGCAAGAGTAATTTCAGATTTACGGACAATTTTTCCCAATTGGTTGTTCCAAGTAAGACTATGACAGTTTTTTTTGTAGGCTTATATTTAACCCTTCCTGCCTTACCTATTTTTCAACTACCCACGGGGTTACCCGCATACTATCCCTGACTCTAGTATTGAAACCACCTTGTGTGAATTTCCTCATAAGATTATTCATGACAAGGTTCCAAAGCAAGGGAGGGAGAAACTGCCCCCTGCGAACATCTCCCCGAGACTTTAACGACCTCAGTCTTGCCACTTAAGCGTATAATCTATCCAGCTGCAGTAAGTCTCTTCCAATCCTCTATTTTCGGTTGCTCTTATAAAAGACGTGAAGGAAGTGCTGTCAAACGCTCCCTCAATATCTGGAGATCCTCCCAGCATCATTTCTCCGTTTTCCAATGTTCTCTCCACTATACTTACTAGTAGATGGAGTGCCGTTTTCATTGATCTGCCTATCCTGGAGACACATTGATTTTGATGGAATGGTCTCACGCCCATTACATTATCCCTTAGATGCATATCCAACAATTTCTCTAGAGTTTTGAATATAGTTTGAAATGCCTTGATAGTCTAATAGTGTGGGTACATTATTGTTAATAAGAATATCCGGGGACTGCTATAGCATGGCTGGGCCAATTCCGTCCAATCCTAAGGATTCGTATGAGTCAAAAGAGTTTGGTTTTTCCTGAAAGTAACCGCTTTGTTGGCGGTCTGCCAGTCGGGTCCGTAACCTGAAATTTCCAGGCCTTTGGTGGTGTTCTTATCCTTGTTGATCCAAGAAAATGAACCCTTAGTAATTCGGTTAGCGCCTATTTCCTGTCGGAGGTGTATCCCTAATGATTTACTGGTTCTTCTTCGAGAGAGTACCCTATGGACTTTGGTACACGCTGATGTGTTTTCGACACTCGCGCATTGTCCCCTCCAGATAATCTCTTCTCAGCTCCTTATTATCGGTTAGGGATATCATGTACCCCTCCCAATTTTCCATTCTTTTCCCTGTGTTCCAATGTCTCCTTCGTTATCTTAGATCAGGCCTCCGCCAAGCCTTCGTCAGTTGGTCTGCCGCAAGCTGCGTTTCTTATTTTACTTTTCATACGGAGCAGGTCTCTCTCTCACCCAAACTAACCCCAGTTCGTTTTTCGAAAGTTTCGAAAAATGTCTGACTCCCGTTTAATGTGTCTCATTAAATACAAGCCATTTTTAACAAAATTATTCAAATATGGAGTGCTTATTGTGCATTTGACTGTTTAATATACTGTCACAAAATTAAGAAAAGCAATTGAAACCAGTAATACAACATGTATTTGTGATAAGTCATTGGACAACGCTTCAAACTACTCTGTGCAAAAATATCAAATCTTGATTGCATTCCACGACTCAGATAGATGGGAGGGGGCTAGGTAGTGCAATACTTTTGCGCGTGAGTGTGGCTGGATATTAAAATTGTACGTGTAGAACAAGCTGAACACGGACGAGAATCCTTCTCGAATTCGAACTAAAATCCCTTAAAAAAAACTAGCTGACGTTAATGCGCGCCGTGGGCTATGTATTCACTCTGGAGGAAGTAACTCATTTTTAATTTTAAAGAACCATGCTTACATGTCGTTATAATTAATTACAGAGACAGGCCCACAAAGTATACATAAATAAAATAAATATGCAATCTATTAAAACCATCTTGCGTCCTTGTTTCATTTGTAGAATATTCTATAGGGGCGCTGATTGTTCGGTGTTAGTTATAAGGTGGTAACTCGGTATTCTGAAAAAGTTAAACTTGAGCCAGCTTTTAGATATTTAGGAACTGAAAGATTCAGGGGCTGGCCATATAGAATTTCGGCCACAATAAACGCACCCTAACAGTCGTACGAGATACAGCCAAATCGTTCTGTCCTGGCGTTTTTGGTTGCCATTTATAGCATTAGCCGTGTGTTATAATACAAAAAACCTTTGCCCTTCTCAGCCAGATAAATTAGGATATAATTAGTGAAATGAGCTATATTTTTATTAAACTTTTTTCAAGGCAAGGTTAGAGGTTTAAAACAGTGGTTCGTTCTACATATGCATCAGTTGCCCCTATTAGTTTCGTATGTAAAGGGACTTTTCAGAGACATAATAAGAATGACCCTTTCCTAATTAACCAGTTGCACCTCTTTCATTTATGAAAAAAATAGGGCATTAACACGTTTTCGTCGCGATAACGTGCATTATCAATGCAACAACCCAGTTATAAAAATAGGGACCAACTTCCAACAGATGAACAGCACCTAAGTACAGTCCAAAGCTCCACACATACAATTACAAATTTACTTGCCAGCTTTAAGTCTACCTTTCACAGGAGCAGAAGCGTTTGCTTTCAGCGAAGCTCGATGCTTGGTTACGCCATATTTAAAAATAATTTATTTAATTCAATTTTTTCTTTTATTTTTACCAAGAATAATAAACTCATAAATAAGATGACGTATTTCTCGTTAGTTTTGAAGTTACTGATCAACAAATCTGATGCATCTCATGTGAATGCGGAAAATAAACGCAGGCAATTAAAAATTATCACCAATCAGAATCAAGAAGAAAAAACGTTTTCTGCTTCATTTTTGACTGCTTTGTTACTTCATAGAAAAGATAGTGTCTGTTCTCATGTAGCATATGGAAAGGGAGCAATTCTTAACGTACTTTTTTCGAAAACATGCCTATTTGCATATTGTATCTAAAGTTGACACTTGGTGAGAGTTTTTCTAATTAATTTTGTATTAATATGATATGGTCAAGTTTGATTTGCTAGGCTCAGTGAACACTATGCTACTAAATATCATAAAACATGAAAAAAGTATCAGCATCAACACCCACTTATATTCATTATAAATGAAGCCACTGTGAAATTAAGGACTGTTTATCTAATTCCAATCTTTTTCTCAATGTTGACCACCCTGAAATTGAATGGAAAGATCACCCTAGTTGTTTGTTGTGTGAAATGACGTTACGACAAGTTCAATTTTCGTGCAATACAAATAAAAATTGCTTCAGCTGATCATATACGTCGTTATACTCCAAGAATACTAATTTGAACTCCGATTAATCACTGCTAGTGTCATGCTGACATTAGCACATTGAACTATCCGAACCTAATATAGAATCTAACTGACTGACGGATTGAAAGACTCAACCTAAAATAGTTTAAGCTATTCTGTTCGATAACCAAAGCTCTGGCAGATTGAAAAATTCAACTAAAAGTAGTCAAAGCTGGTAAATCTGTAGAATCAACTAATTTAATAAGTAATCAAGTCTGATATATTAAAAGATTTGATATATTAGAAGTCTCAACAAAATGTGGTGTCATGGCAGACTCAACATAGAGAGAAGCTAGTAAATAGTAAATTTACTGAAACACAACCAAACGTAGCTTTGAATGTTCAAGCTAAAGTTATAAATCCTGCCAACTCACCAATCCTTCCTATGATCCTGATTCTGACCCTTAAAGTTTTTTTGAGAATACAAGCAATTTAGCAACTGATAATGTATTTCTTCTCCGTCAGTTTGGAAAAATTAATGTGTCCTTATCACCATGCGACCATGTAACTTTACCGCTCGTTTCCGTCTCTAATAGCAACGGATAAACGAGAATTATAAGTTTTAACAGTCCCTTTTTATTGTCATCCCTCCAGAAGGGCATCGCCAACTCAATAACCGGCATAATAATTAAGCATATGACAGTTGCTGATAATCCGGGTGTTCATTAGAGACAGTCGCTTAAGTTATTCTTAAAGTAGATTTTTTTAGAGCTTTCACATGGTTCTATGGCAATCCATACGACAAATTGCAGAAGCACAATAAAGATATCAGTGTAAATAATAGTCTAAGTTATAATTTTAGTAGTCAGAGAAGGGTATAGTTGTGTTCAGCAAAGTCGATTATTTTTTAACTTCGCTTAATTACATTTATGCTGAAAGATACTATATCCAAGCAACATATTAAAGTAGATGTGCCATCATAACTTAAGTCAGTGTATGTATTTAAACATCCATGTAAAGAGGTAGCCAAATATCTTAACCTTGTTGTATTTACATATAATCAGTTGTACGGTGTAGGTACCCAATGGGGCAATTTTTATGCGCAAAAATGTCCTTCGTATTACTGGGAAGTATTTAGTATAAAATTTTATAAAAATGTTAATAATAATATTGTTTTCCATACTCGTCTTGTTTAAGATAAAAAGTTACATGAATTTTTTTATAGTAGGAATTTTTAAATTTTTAATTGTCATTATCTGGAGATATTTGTATGAAATTTTATATTTAGTACTTAATATGTGTTTCTCTTCAGTGAACGGACTTAATTAATTAAAAATTCAATTATTAGTCAAAAGTGAAATTACCTGGATTTCTAAAAATGGTTAAAATATTTGGTCGATCAGCTATAGTAATTGTAAATAATATAAATGTTATTATGTATGTAGGTATTGTTCCATAAATATACATATTTATTTTAGAAATTTGTTTGAATACGTTTAAATAGAGGACCCAATATGAAAAAATATATATACCGGGAAACTTGAACAGAACATTTGTAAACACCCTGTATTGGAAAAATGGGATTCAAATGACAACACCTCGTATATTCAGATTTTCTAAAATTTCTCTTAGGAAATAGGATCACAACTTAAATAAATGCCTTATCTAGACATTATGCCGGAGGTAATCCGTTATATAGTTCGGAGGTTGATATTTCGTGGCTACCCGGTATATTAATTTCGAAACTAAAAAAAATATTCATGCGAGAGCAATTTTAAAAAAATTTCTCCACTAGAGCGTTATTGAAATTTTCAATGTGGAAATTCTTGGGTCCTAGTCCCAGAGCGTAAATTGCACAAGTGCTTCTTCTTCAGGTGCCGTCTTCGGTGCGAAGGTTGGCAATCATCAATGCTATGCGTATTTTTGAAACAGCAGATCTAAACAACTGATTTGTTGTACATCCGTACCAGTCACGCAGATTCTTCAACCACCAGTGGCGTCTTCTTCCGACACTTCTTCTTCCCTAAATCTTTCCCTGTATTATCGGTTGTAACAAGCTGTATTTTGACCCCCTCATAAAATGTCCCAAATACTGTAATTTTCGTTTTTCAATTGTCAGAATTATTTATTTTTCTTTGTTCATCAGACGGATGAACAAAGAAAATGAAATAATTCTTCAATATTTCAATTTCACTTCAATATTTGCTATTCTTTCTATCCAGCTAATTTTTAGTATTCTCCGGTATGTTCATTGTTCGAAAGCCTCTAGTGCCATAAAGCAGCACGGACAGCACATAGCATCTCAGCATTCTGATTTACAAGGCCAGACTGATATCTCTTGTGCAGAATATTTTTTTTATTTTCATAAACGCTGATCTTGCCTTTTCTGTTCTAATTCTTATTTCCTGGGAGCAGTCGTTGTCATTGTTGATAATGGTACCGAGGTATTTGTATTTTCTACCTGTTGTACTGGTTGATTGTGTATGTAGATTTGTTCGACATTGTTTGTTCTTTTGCTAATCAACATGAACTTAGTTTTTTTCACGTTCATTGTCAGTCCATATTCTTCGCGTTCTTCATTTACTTTGTTCACTCTAAGGTACCTGCGCCTAATAAGGCCATGCTAATTTCAGAGGCCCTTAGGCAGTTAAGATCTATATTATATAATACTAAAAATTTTCAAGTAAGTTCTTTACACTATGCTTATAATAATTATAAATTCTGAATCAGTTTTATGTGCTTTTTTGATTTTTTTTTAACATTGCAATCGGGTCTTATTATGACCAGGGGTCCTTATTAAGGCCATAGAGGGTACCCAAATATGGCTCTCTTAATAAAAGAGCATATTATGGTTGATAATTATACTTATTTCTTAACAAAACATAATATTCATTCTTCAGCAAATAAACTTAAGGAATTTAACAAAAAAAATATATCAATTCAGGTCAAAAAAAGGAATGTACTCTTTGGCAAAAATAAATTGCACCAATGAAAAAATTAAACTTAACAAACTCAATGAAACGTAAACACCAGAACGACATTAAAATGATAAGGGATTAATGTAATCATAGAAAAATAATTACCAATAAAGAACTGATACAGGCATGTGTAATTTCACTCAGAACACGACGGACATATGAAGGAAGGTTCCTTATCTTTCACGGTTAACCCTACACAATCTTCGTGCACATACCGTAGGCACATATTACATAGTCGCATATTCGCTACTTTGTCTTCCTCACATAAGTGACACTACCATTTTTCCACTACTTTCTTTGTTTTTTTATTTGGGTGAGATTTATTAGTCTTTAAATCAGTTTGATTCTTTTGTTCACTTCTCTCGAATAAATCTTTTCTTACCAGTTGGGCCCTAAAATTTAGTGATTTTTTTCTTGGTGTAATTTTTTTTCCTTCCATTTCTGCCCTTACAGTGTTGTGCTTTGCGTCTTGCCACGTCCGCGTGTCGCTTTAGAAAAAGTCGGAACCATTTCCTTCCTGCAGTTTTGTTACCATCAGAAAATGGGTTGGTAATTCCAAGTAGCTGGCAGTATTGATAAACCGAACTTCTCAGTAGCTTAGAAGTTAACGGCATTCCAATGTCACATAATCTAAATATTCGTTGACAAAGATCAATCTCCTGAGCAGCTGTTAACACTGTTGGGCGACCTGATCTTTTTTCATCCACACCAGAATTCATATGGTTTCGCAAAGTTCTTCGAGGTATACCATAGTTTACGCTAGCACTTCTGACAGATGATCCTCTTCTCACTGGGTCCATGGCACGCTGCAGCTGTTCTTGCGACCACCTTGCTCGTTTTTTTGAAGGCTCCGTTATACCTGTAAATTTACAGGGATGCACTCACTTATCACTTAAGTACTTATTAAGAGAATTCCAAACCTTGTCAAAACCATTTCCACACTAGAGACTTTATGTTGTGAGTTGGAAATTTGTAGGAAATAAGATTTTCGAAATTGGTGTCGAATTGGATCGTGCGTGTTTTTTAATCAAATTATTTTGGGATTATCAATGAAACGAGCTTATAATTACGCAGAAAATTGCGGAAGCTTACAATTTTCAACATTGCTATTTCCCGGGGAGCGATTAGAACAACGCAACTTCAGAAAATCAATGCCTTAAATTCGGATCATTTGCCAATCAAGATTGGATTGTGCTGCAGGGTTCCTGTATTGCCAAACGACACCGTCGTTTCGTACAAGAATATTGATTGGCGATAGTTCCGGGCTAGACTTAGCGAATTAACTGTCATCCCTGGACAAATAGTCACTGTCCAGGATCTCGAGAGAGAGGTCGCAACTCTAACATCAAATATCCAGCGCATCCGTGATGCTATGTGCCCTAGGGTGGCAATATGCCCTAGGACAAAATCCCTTCCCGAACCAGTCCTTGGTCTTATCACATACAGAAACCGCTTTCGACGTAGATGGCAGAGAAACCGAACACAAATGGGATCCGCTCATATTAGTGCACTGACGGATGAAATTAGGGTTAAAATCCGGGAGCATAGCGACCAAACGTGGCTCGCGTATATCAACACCGTGAGTAGGGAAGATGGCTCGCTGTGGAAGTTAGCCAAACGAGTTCGAGGAGGCTATACGCAAATCCCTTTCATAAAGCACAGGGGTCATGACGTTATGAATGACATAGGGAAAGCCGAGGCCTTCTCGGACTACTTGGAGGGCGTCTACAGCGAGGCACCAGACATCTTACCGGATCAAGCACATTACAGTCACACTGTGAATGTGTTTAGGCAGCATAAGTACCCCATCCCTCCGTCAGTTCTTGATAAATGGAGAATCACACCGGCGGAGCTCCGCAAAGCACTCTGTCATCTCCCGAGAAACAAAACGCCCGGCCCGGATAATATTCCGAACATTATCCTTCAAAATTTTCCCAAGAAAACACTGATCCATTACATGCATATTATTAACGCGGTAATACGACTGCAACACTTCCCCAAACCTTGGAAAGTAGCGTGCATCATACACTTCCCTAAACCGGGCAAAGACCCGTCCTTAACCTCATCGTATAGGCCTATTTCCCTGCTCAACACCCTCGGGAAGGTTGCCGAGAGGCTTATCTTACCGAGGATAAACAAGGTTATTGATCACCTTAATATCTTGCCCCCCGAACAATTCGGCTTTCGAGGCCAACATGGCACTGTCATGCTGGCAGCGAAGTTAGCCACTGACATTTATTTTTAACAATGGTCAGTCCACTGCTCTACTTTTGCTGGATATTGAGAAAGCGTTTGACAGGGTATGGCACGATGGGTTGCTCTATAAACTGCTGGCAATTTACAGCATGCCGCTGTACGTAGTAGCACTCGTCGAGTCATATCTTGCCGGACGGACATTCTCCACTAGGATCGGCAAACAAACCTCCAGGAACAGAACTCTGTCAGCAGGTGTGCCGCAGGGTACCGTATGGTCGCCGCTACTATACAGTCTTTTTATAGCAGACATCCCGTCTCATCCTAATACCTGTAAAGCCCTGTTCGCTGACGACACAGCGATATATTCCCGAAATCCTATAGCTGAGGTAGCGAAATCAAGTATAAGTGAGCACATGGATATCTTGATTCCATTCTATGAAAGGTGGAAGATTAATCTCAACCCTTCAAAAACTGAATTAATCATAATCTCCCGGAAAAGAAAAGACATCGCTATTACCCCCCTTTTAATAAGTAACACAGCCATCTACCCTAAAGACAGGGTAAAGTATCTTGGCCTAACCCTCGATAGTAAGCTGAGTTTTAGTAAGCACATCGAGGCAATCGTTGGAAAGAATGAAGGGATAAAGAAGGGACTAGGACTCCTGATAGCAGGAAGATCCTACCTAAGTCCTGCGAATAAACTCGTATTATTTCGCTCAGTCATAAGACCAGCCCTGATGTATGGTGCGCCAGTGTGGTGTTCGGCGGCAAAGTGTCACAAAAAGAAGCTGCAGGTTCTCCAAAACCACTACCTAAGGGCAGCTTTTTCTCTTACCCTAAGGGATCGAGTCAGAACGGAAGACCTGCATGCATGGGCTGCAATCGAAACCGTCGATGAATACATCGATAACCATGCATGTAGATTTTTCGAAAGGCAGATCCGGGGATCGACTCTGACAGCACACATCGCCGATGTTCGATACAACCCCGAACGCCGCACGCCACACGGCACCATATATCGGGAAATCACGCTGTTCTACAAGCAACTTATGTCGCCATGACTCTATTCCCCTCAGAAATAGAGTCACTACAATAAACCACCCTAAAATGGCCCTTCCAACAAGTTTTGAAAGTAAAATCACATAATTAAAAAAGTTCGATATAACAGGAGCGCAGAAGCCGGCCAGCGAGAAACCGCGGGTAAGCCGCGGCCCACCAGCCAGCTACCCGTGTTCGAACATGGGGGTGTGGCTTGCTTAACGACTATCCTGACCTATAAATGCGCAAATACCGCCACATTTAGCTCACTTGATTTCTACGTACCGAAGCATCCATGGCTCCGCAGTCGATACCGCGGAGACTCGAATTGTGAGCCTTGATATCATTGCATCCACACTGGAATATACTTAATTAATTAAGACTTCTCTTGTAAATAGTATATGTTAGCTCTAATTATTGTTGTACAGTGTGTTGTCATTTTAACTTATGAACTCCTGCTCTCATAGAGCATTTAAGCAGGCTTTTTCTTTAATTTTTCCCTGCATTCCTACTGGGTACTAACATAAATTACTAAATAAAACACAATTTCTAGCCTAGCTTTCGCTAATTCACAAGTGGTAACGACATTGACGGGGCTACCCAAGTAATGTTCGAACAGACAGCAGTACCACGAACCCTAGATTTAAGTAGGTAATAAGATCAACCCCCTACGGGTGCCAAACTGTTGGCCACGGTGCTCAGAACAGCACCAGGCGAAACAACAGTTCAAATAGTCTAGCTAGTAGCTACTCTGGCATACTTAACCTAGGATTAGTGATTTATTAATGTATAAATTTTGAAATAATAAATATGCTTATGCTTATGCTTATTTTGGCCAAAATGATGGGCCTTATAAGGGCCCAAAATTTTTTCATGTTTTGACACAGTTAACAGGTCATAAAGCAGAAAGAATGACATTACATACTCAAAACACTATACCAGTAGAGCTAAAACTACAGGCTTTGCTATGGTACCAAAACAAAAAAATATGTACTCACTTTTATCTACAATTTCAAAGAAAACGCTATTTTTAAAACATCGAGCTGCAACATGTAGTCTTGGCGGTCACGTTTCGACTGATGAACGCGCACAATAAGCAACACAGGTTTTGACCTTGACTGGCTCTTGGGAGACAATTTGAAAGCTTAGAGGTCTTGTGTGCATCGTATTTATTACTCACGGTTGCCACATTTAGTAGCGGGCCTTATAAGGACCTCTGGCCTTATTTGGCTTAGGTACCTAGTATTTGTAAATCTTGGAGTGTGCTTGCTATCAGTACTGTATCATCAGCATACCTCAAGTTATTAATGGGTATTCCGTTTAATAATCCCCTTGTTTCATTGCTTAATGCAGTTTACATGATTTCCTCCGAATAAAGGTTGAATGGTGCCGGTGACAGAATACACCCTTCCCTGATTTCCTTTTCTATTTTCATTTGTTCTGTGGTTTGATTTTAACAGTGTAATAAGATGGTCGTGTTTTACCCTGTAGAAAGCCTTGTTGTAGTCTATGAAGCATTTGTACAGATCCAGATTTATATCCATGCATTGTTGTGCGAGTACTTTTAAAGCGTATAATGCTTCCCTTGTGCCAAAACCTTCTCGAAAACCAAATTGCGTCTCGCTGATATCTTGTTCCAATTTCCTATACATTCTGTTATGTATTATTTTCAGGAATGCTTTCAAGGTATGGCTCATGAGACTTATTGTGCGATAATCTGCACATTGTTTAGCGTTGGAACTTTTGGGGATGACTACAAAGGTTGATATGAGCCATTCATCTGGTATGATTCCTGTATTTATGGTGTTAAATAAGTCCAGCAGAATATCTGTATGTTCCCATTCTATCGGTTTGATTATTTCGACAGGTAATTCATCCGGCCCTGAGGCTATCCCACATTTTAGTGTTACGTACACGTCTTCTGACTTCGTTATCTTGAGTCTGCTTTCCTCCTGTTCATCGACCAATTCTTCGTTTTTTCTGTTATCCTTAAAGAGTTCTTCTATGTATCTTTTCCATGTCTTTAGTTTTTCCTCTATTTCGATGATTATTTTTCCATTCTCATCTTTTTGTATGCTAGTTTTTTGTATGTTTCTGTCATGTCTTTAATCATTTTATACAGATTTAAATCGTCGTGTATAGCCTGTAGTAGTTCTATTTCCTCACATTTCTCTTTGTACCATTCCTCTTTGGTTTGCCTTATTTGTTTGTGAATTGTTTTTTGGATATCGCTGTATGCTTTCTTGTCGCCTTTCCATCAGTTGAAGTATCGTAGGAGTCATCCATTCTTGTTTTTGGGAACGGGGTTTCTTTACCAGAATTGTTTCGCTTCGTTCGGTTAGGGAAGATTTAAAAACTTCCCATTTGTTAATGTGACATTTTTTGTTATTTGAAATATCTATCTCTGGTGCGGTGATGTTCTTCAGATTCTCATTGATTTTGTTCTTAATTTCTCGTCTTGTTTCAGTATTACTGAGGAGGGTGAGATCTAAATATGGTTTTCTATTCTTAGGTGTTTGTTTTTTCAGTTTAATGTTGATCATTTATTAAGATGTAATCTATCTGGTTCCTGACAAGATTCTTGTGGGTATTTCCATGTATGAAGTTGTCGGTTTGGAAGCTTATAGAAAGTGTTTGTTATAATTAGACATAGTCTTGACTAAATTGAAGTAGATATGTTCTATATTGTTGTGGAGGATTCATGTTTACCTTACAATTGGTTGCCTTTTTCTCCACTAATCTTTCCTCTATGATGGAGCCTCTTCGGCTCTGATGTTTACATCCTGGAGCCAGAGCCGAAGAGGTTCCATCATGTAGGAAAGATTAGTGGAGAAAAAGGCAACCAATTGTAAGGTAAATTGAAGTAGTCTATCCTATCTCCCCTCTCATTTCTTACTCCAAGTCCCCATTCTCCAACGTATCTGCCAGCTTTACCTTTTCCGTTTTTAGCATTAAAGTCACCTACCACCAAAGTGATTTCTCTGGCTTGCATCGCCTGCATAATATTGCTAAGCTCTTCATAGAATTCATCTATCAATTCGTCTGATTTATCTGCTATCGGGACATATATTCGAATGATGTTAATCTTGCAGTGGTTGGTTTGCAGTTGAAGTATTATTATTCGATCGGATACAGGGATAAAATTTATTACCGCAACCAATATTCTTGCTTTCACCGGCAGAAGAGGTAACAAAGTATCCAACCTATGCAAAAAATCTTCAACTCTACTGCGCGGAGGCCTATATATACATGACACATAAATATTAATTATTTTACCAAATACTAGTGAGAATTCAAATTCACTTTCCAATATCAAGTTGTTATGTTCAATCACACTACAAAAGTTTCCCTCTCCATACAAATCTTCACGAACTAATATTGCTGTGCCTCCCCCGATTGAATTACTTCTACAGAATGAGGAAACCATTACATATCCAGAAATATTATGTGGTTCCCCTACTTTTAACCAGTGTTCCGTTAAATTGAGGGGCATCTATGATACTCCAAGAATATAACTAATTCATTAACCTTATTACGCATTGATTGAATATTCAATACAAGACATGACACACTGCTATTACCTGAATTTATGTGATTGGATATGCCGGGCCTGGTTCCTCTAAAAAAAATATTTCATCAGAATCCGAGTCATCTGATAAAATGGGAAGAACCTTACCAACAATCTGATCCGCTCCAACATTTGGATCAACATTGATGCAATGCTCAGGAGGGAGACCAACACTGACCTGCGTCTCAATTTGATGTAATGTTTGAGAATTATTAAACTTAAAAAAAATTAAAACATTTTCATATAAGAGATTAGCCAACAAACGCCTGCTTCTACAATTCGAATAAAAACTATTTCCATAAAAACATGCGAATCCAAATGTATTCTGTAAATCTAACAACCTAATATGACTAGAATAAAAAGACAAATTTGATACACAATTAAGAATCTTAGTATTAATATGATAAAAGTTATTGACATTATTAAAATTAACAGGGATTGTACACACAATCAAATTCGTAAAAAAAACATTTATCTGCTGATGAGGATCAAATTCTCACGAGTAGCTTAGGGGGTAGCGCGTTTTATTTAAATAATAACGTCTCAGAGAAGAGCCTCGTCGCGATTAGTACAATGACGCGGTCTCAATGCTTTCTTTAATCTACCACTGGATGATCTACTCGTGAGGACACGCCTTGTTTAGCGTGCCGGGGGGTAACTGAGGTAGGCCGGGATCACGTTACGTGGGGTAAGAAGAGATGATAAAGTAAGCACGTTCAGTTTATAACAATGTATTAATGATAAAACTTTAACAACAATTATTGGTCAGAAAAAATGAGATTCTATTAAACCCGATTACTACGGTGCGCATGTTTTCTCGATTTGAGGTACTGTTTAAAGTCTTATAATTTATGGTTTTTCTTAAGAGTTGGGTTTTATTTAAGAGCACTAAGAGATTTCACTAAACTTTTCAACTGACTATTTAGACACTTGTCTTTCTCAACACTCTGACAAACTTCTTGTCAAGACTTTATTATGGAGGTTGTGAAACCCCTGGTCCTAGCAGTCGTCAAGTGACTAACCGGTGCCAGGTTTGGTAGGAAAGGAATGGAACCTAAAGCAGTCGTATGACTAACTTTAGGAGCGGATAGAACACAGAAGGCAGTCGTCAAGTGACTAACCTTGGGAGCTGGAGGTGAGACTAAAGTCTACCGAACTGAGGGTTCAGTAGCGTATTTATATAAAACAAAGTGATGATCATTGCATGCATAAGGTTCAAAGTCGCTCCCATTGATTGCTCGCGTTGTTTATAGTTTGCCTTTAATGTTTATATAACAATCTCCAAGTTCAAGTTCAAACTTGCGACAAGGTGATATTTGTTTAGTAGCTTATGCATTTTAGTAGATTACAATATCATTATTATTTACTCCCGCCAAGACAATAACAAAATCTAACCTACTTAAATTACTAAAATCTACACCAGAAACAAGATCAATAAATTTAGCATGAGGCTTAGATATTACTTGTATAGAGTATGAATTTTTAAAAGAAAAAGGCAGAGCTGAATAAATAAATTTTCCAAATTCATCAGTTAATATTAACACCTTTTTTTTTGGCTACTTACATGATTTTGTTTTAATGTTCAGTCCGATTCAATGTTACTGCTGTTGTTTGAGACTGTAATTCTATCATGACAAACAGGTGGGTTGTCACTTATAGCAGAAATACTTTGATACATCACAGAGCCTACACATGGCACTGAATTGTCACAAGCATCATTGGCATCAAGCTGCAGTATTTTATTCTTTAGGTAAGCTATTTCCAAAGAATGTGCATGATTTTCAGCTTCTAATGCTTGAATGGAAGAAATCATGTTTTTACTTAATGAGTTGGATTCTTCTATTTCTTTTTTGAATTGGTCCATTTTGTCACAATGCTCCTCAATTGTTGCCTCCAATGCTGTCTTTTCATATTTGAGTTTAATCATATCTTCACTCAAAGCTGCAATATCAAAACGTTTGGCATTTAGGGACTCCACTAATTTTTTTTATTCTTAAGAACATCCTCTTCAAAGTCTTGAGTTAATCTACGGCTTCTGGTATTTTGCAATTTCTTGATGTAGCTGTCTAATCTTATC
Organism: Pissodes strobi; assembly: GCA_016904865.1. Taxonomy (NCBI): domain Eukaryota; kingdom Metazoa; phylum Arthropoda; class Insecta; order Coleoptera; family Curculionidae; genus Pissodes; species Pissodes strobi. The sequence goes on along the minus strand of MU187929.1, from coordinate 22,421 downwards.
ATCTTTTTCAATCCGAATTAGATCAATGATATCATTCTTACTCTTAAGGTCCATTTTGATGTCATAGTTCTCCTTTCTCAATTTGTCCAAATCCTGTAATAGTGAAACAGTAGAAGAAGAGTCATTTTGTAAGTCAATCCCTTCGCATTGTTGGGAACAATAGATTTTTTGTTCATCTATTTTTTTATGAGTTTTAAAATCCCTTTCTAAACAACTAGGGTGAAATAAATTATAACAAACAATGCAACAGTAGTATCCATAACCCTTCTTGACACAGCATCTAAATCTAAATTTTTTGGAATCCATCCTGTATATTTATCACAATGTATTGTACAAAAACTAGTACCATAACATGAACGTGGTCAACCACAGCTTGATGTTAAAAACAGGCAAAAATCATTGTCAGACTTATCTGCATGGGATTCTTTGAACAATAGGAGAACAATTTGTATATTTTTTAGCGACTGATAACACAGGTTTTATAAAACAATAGGATCTCACTATGTTTTTTGGAGTTTACACTACAACCAAAGATACTGTTAGGCTATAATTACACCAAAAAAATCACATAAGCCTTTGCTTTATTTTGATATAAAACTTAAATTTATCAGTCAGTAAAAGCAATAAATGCAAAGCGATATGTTAGACGACCGTCCGCGTCAAAAATCTGCCTTAATAGTTTCAAAAACCTCCCATCTATTCTTTATTTATTTTTATTCATTAAACGGGCAACTTCTGTAACTGGTACACCATCTTCTAGATAAACAATTATTTTAGCCCTTTCAACGTAGCTAAACTGAGACATTTTGTATTTAATTTAAAAGCTTTCCAAACTATGTTTTAAAAATTAATTTAAAACTGACGCATATTTTAAAGTCATCCTGACTTTTGAAAGTGACATTTTTTGAAAGTCTGATTTAGGCTAGTGTAAAATCGCTGTCCCACTTTTTTATGACCAGAACTGTACTGACCAGTAGCAATACTTAAGCGTTTTAATATGTTTTGTGAATTCCAACCTCGGTTTTAGTACCGCCGCGCCGCCTTTTCCGAATTAGAATAATAAAAATTGGTTATTCCAGTTAACTTTATTTTATATTTTGAAAGTGTTCGATTTTACTCGACTTTCCTCTATATGGAATTTTTAAAAAGTAGTATTTTTTATTATTAATACATTTTTTAGGCTACTGAAACACAAATCTATTAAAAATTAATTTTTATTAACAGTACGAAAAATTACACAATATATACATTGCAGATTACATCTGTAAGAGCGTATAAGCTTTGGGATATAGTAATTTAATTTACGAGAAAAGTATTATTTAATTTAAACAACCAAGTAAAAAATTATTTATTTACATTTTCATGGACATCATGCAATAGTGATGTTAGGCAATGAAGTACGTATGTATATTTTGAATTTATTTATTCATGGGCGCTCTAAAGGGAATATAGAACATATCTACACTCTAAATGGCACAAAAAAGATAAGCAAACATAATAGCGTTTAAAAAAATTAGTAGCACAAGCGCATAAATTAAAACACATTTTAATGCTCGAGGTACATCTATAGTGTGGGCCATATATCTAACGAACTATTTTAGCCCCTTCCGTATAAATTATTTTGCAAAGACACAATAACAAGCCGAAGTCCTATAAAAACACTTTATATATTATCGCAAGAAATATGATAAGTACATAACTTTAAACAAGTCTGATACAAATCTTTGTATATACCTTTAAAAATATCTGTATCAATGACCATCTGCACTTCTACTACCTAAAGAATCTAAAAAATACATTCAGACTGATAAATAGTTTATTTCGAACCTGAGAATAAATTACCATACGCAATTCAATTCAAACAACAATACCTCATAACACAAAAAACAACTAATAAATATAATAAATAAAAGCAAATACTTATACTCTGTTTAATGCTTCGTTACGTTTTAAGATTCATAAAATATATAGGAACTTATTTTTCAGCAGTATTATATGTAATACTTTTTCCATTAACCTATGGACTAGTTACAAAAATAAAATACTACCTAAACTCGGAATTGCTACCGACTCTCTATAAGAAGCGATCGTTTCCGATTATCGATATGCCGGACTTTCAAGTCTTTGAGAATATCCCAAAACAGCAGACAGAAGATCGAATGAGGCGCGAGTCGCATGTAGTTTGCAACCACGCCCTTATAGATGCCATTTACACCTTCTGCTGTGAGTATTTTGGCGAAGCAATCGAGGACACCGTTGTAGAGAAGTCCTTTCCCATTTGCATCGACTCCTGAAACAAGTTAATAATATTGTATATATTTAAATTAGTTGGCCTGGAGTTCTCGTTGACCCATCTGGTACGAACCATGAGAACGGATCCTCCCGGAGGACGGAGGAGGTATGTTACCTCCTCCGAGAGGACTTGCTCTCATGAATACACTACTAATAAGCATTTTGCTAAAAAGCTCAAATGTGCATCTTGTCACTGTGTATCGTGCACCAGACGGTGATTTATTTTATTTATTTATCAACGGGCAATTGCCCAATAAAAATTACAAAATATAAAATATATTAAAAAATAATAATATATCGACCTAACCTAGTTTTAACAGATACATAAAACATACACAACAAAACTAACAATAATAACAAGAACACGTAAATTATATAAAGCTTATTTGTTTTCACAATATAACTAAAGGTAGAAATATCGGTGGTATGTATTACAGACAAATAGCAAGTTGTCTTTTAAATACTTTTTGTTTGGCTTGCGAAACAGTCTAAATGATTGCTGTATTATTGGCGAGCCCAGCAGACCTGCAAAGGAAGGAGTTTAAGCCGTAGTTGGTCCGATGGGAAGGGACGTGAAAATAATTATTCTGCCTAGTTGGTCGAGAGGGATCATGAATACCAATGCTCTCGGTAAGCCCAGGGCTAAAACTGTTGGAATGCAGTAAGTTATAAACATGGTAAGATCCCCGTACATGCGACGAACCTGCAGAGTAGTCATGTTTAAATAATTATCAATTTCCGCGTAATTAATGTCTTAAACTGTGTGATGTTCTTTAAATGAAATGTACCTTAGGAACTTGTGCTTGTGTTGGACATGAAAATTGTAGTGGGGAGACCAAACACAGGAGCATTAGTCAAGGTGTGGGTGCACCAGGGAGAAAAACAATGTTTTGATAGAAGCACTATGAAGAAAATCTTGGGTGTATTTAGATAAATTCTTCAACATAATGGTCTATACAAAATTGATGTATATACAAGTCTTTTATTGTAAAATAATTCTTCTCGTTCTCATTAATACACTACTACCAGGAATTTTGCTAAAAAACTCAAATGCACTGTATATCGTGCACCAGACGCATATCCAGTAACAGCACCCACCACAGGGCGACTGTAATATAAATGTACATTAAATGTGACTGCCTTTCATGTGTTGGGTTAGTTTTGGTTAGTTTTTGATGCTTGTGCCCGAGGAGCGAGCAAAGCGTGGGCGCACCCAACAAAAGCTAACCAAAACTAACCCAATACATGAAAGGCAGTTACTTAGAATAATAAATTCTTCAACATAATGGGAAAAGCTCTATAAAAAATCGATGTATACAAGTCTCTTATTGTGAGATGGTTTTTAGGCTCAGTAAACACATCCCAGCTTCGATTATAAAGGTACTAGCAATTGATTGAAAGGGGTTCGATTTCGCACTTCCTCAGGCATGTCATAGGCTGCCCGAGAAAATAATCCACTCAGCAATACACCGAAATTTTATATTGAAATGTGAAGCCTGGAGTTCTCGTTGAGTCATCTGTATGAACCACGAGAGCGGATCCTCCCGGGGGACGTATTTTATCTCCTTCAAAAGGACCCGCTCCCAGGAATATACTACTTAAAACTAAGTGCTTGTCACTATATATCGGGCATCAAACGCATATACAGTAACAGCACCTGCTCCAATTCCTCGCCATAGGGCGACTGTTATATAAATGTACATTAAATGTAATAATTGCCTTTCATGTGCTGGGTTAGTTTTGGTTAGTTTTTGTTGGTTGCGCCCCTGGGGTGTGCGCTTCGCTCGCTTCAGGAGCGCATCCAACAAAAACTAACCAAAACTAACCCAGTACATGAAAGGCAGATACATTTAATGTACATTTATATAACAGTTGCCCTATGGCAAGGAGCTAGCGCGCGTGCTGTTACTGTATATGCGCAACGGACGGTGATTTAGATAAATTCTTCAACATAATGGGAAAAGCGCTATAAAAATTGCTCTATACAAGTCTCTTATTATAAGAGGGTTCTTAGTGTCACTAAACGCATCCCTGATTCGATTATAAAGGTACTGGCAATTGATTGATGGGGGTTCAATTCCGCACTTCCTCAGGCATGTCATTGGCTGCCTGAGAAACTTCGCTAACTTCCATCATTCTAGCTAATCCACTTAGCGCGCAGCGCCAGCGATACGCCGAAATTTTATATCTATCGTGAAGCCTGGAGTTTTTGTTGAGCCACCTGCATGAACCATCAGAGCGGATCGTCACGGAGGAGGTATTTTACCTCCCCCAGGAAGACCCGCTCTCATAAATGCACTACTAACAGGCATTTATCTGCTGATTTAGATAGATTCTTCAACATAATGAGAAAAGCTTCATAAAAAATTGATCTATACAAGTCTCTTATTGTAAGATGGTTCTTAGGGTCACTAAACACATCCCTGCTTCCATTATATGAATACTGGCAATTGATTGATAGGGATTCAATTCCACAGTTCCTTAGGCATGTCATTGGCTGACCGAGAAACTTCGCTAACTTCCATTCCAGCTAATCCACTCAGCGACACGCTGACATTTTTTTTATATTTCTATGTGAAGCCAGGAGTTTTCGTTGACCCATCTGTAGGAACTTGAGATGAATTCTTTCTATGCGATAAGCGATCGAGCTCATTGAAGCATATGCATCTTTAGTTTTCCAACAATAAGGGGTGTGTTTACCATTTACCATTACCATATATTGTTTTCTTTATCTCGGCGACTTTGAAGTGATCTAATATTGATAAAGGATTCAATTTCAAAGAATGTTAGACAGAATCCAAGTTGATCGATGCTCCGAATGTGCACATTACATTTGGCATTCCATGTGTATTATTTCAGACTAGAGAGCTCCTGCATGAAATCACTTTTTAGACACCTATATAATATGGCCCCCTATCACATATCAGGAGAACAGACTTTCATTTAAAGATTTAAATTGTCCGCAATGCATTATTCAAAAAACTACATCCAAGTCGTTAATAATAATAATGCATAGAAAATGGGGTGCCAGGTGGCATCCTGCCCTTGTGAAACTCCATATGGGTTATTTTTGAACGTGAAGTTATTGTATTGCACATTTTGTGACTCTCAAGTAGCTCCGAGCCTTCAATATGCATTGCATTAGGTTTAGATAAAAGTATTTCATGGTTAACCCTGTCAAACGCATTAGAAAACTCCGAGTAGATAAAATGCATCCGGGAGCCTCCTTCCAAGTCCTTGAAAGTGAAAATAGGTACATAGATACACAGACAAAGTCCCGAGTCTATTTTGTCAAAGTATTGAACTCGATGGGTCTCTTAATTATATGAACCTCATTTCCAAAATATTGGAATACATCCCAATATTACAAAAATGTCGTGAAGAGGCACGAGTTGGAAAAACTACACACCTTCAAGAGAAGTGGTACCTTTTATCTCGCCGTTTCACTATAGGATATTCCATAAGACACCAGGTCCACCTCGTGCCGCGTGCCGCTCCTCTTGTAACGGAATATAAGCTTATTCCGCTCCACTAAATTCAATTCAACTACGAATGATTTTCGATGTTTGGAATTTGAGTCGCCAGTGACATCTATTCGCGAATGGGTATATTTCGTGCAAGTAATTATTTAGAAGTACACGTACGCTGGTTTATACCTACAATTTAATAGTGACATCTATTCATGAATGGGCTTATCTCGTGTGGTTGGTAATTGGGGAGCGCAGTACGCTATTTAATACCTACAATTTATGAATTTCATTTACTATAGATTACTATATATTTAGTATATATTGGGTATTTCTTTGGCCTGACGCTACGTGACTTAATGTGGTAGTCACATGATATAAATTATCTAATTAAAGCATTGGAAAGCATAATTTGAGGAACGTCTTAAAATTTTGGAAGTGAGGTCGTTTGTCTTTGTTGCGACGCTTGACGGGTAAGTGCTAATTTTTAATCTAGAAATATTTCATTCATCTTGCAATATATTTCACAATTTTTTTCATTTTTATGTACCTACATAATTATCAATTTTTTCTGATTCGCTTAATCGTATTTGGCTAAAGCAAGAATTTAGCATTTTTATATTACACTTTCTATTAGCTTACAGCTTTAATAATCTTAATTTTGTCGTAACCGTTGAGTTAGGATACCGATTTGTTAGTGAATAATTGAGTCTCTCATTAGGCAAATTCATGTAATTTGAAAGAGGTTTAGTACAAATTTAAAGAGAACGTAATTATTTCATCGTTTAGCGGTCACACACATTATTTTACGTATTCCCATTCAAATTGAACAGTATTATTTGGGGAATTCTCGGAGTAAATTTTATATATTTCTGCAAAGGTAGTAAATTGAATTTTCAGTAGAATTTCTCGGAATTTTCCCTCATAGTATTGCTGATTTTAATAATTTTTCTTTCCAGGCTTACTTAATTAAATTCTTAGTTTATTTGTTACATTAAGCATATAATTATTGGCACTCACCCTGTCTCGTCTCAACAGTGATGTACCGACTTTAATTTGCATTTATGAGAGGTTAATCTCACATGTGTAAATTTATCGGTTTTTTATATTTTATCTAAATCACTATCTCGATGCGAGATAGTGATTATTTTATCTTTATCTTTAATGAATTGAGGCGTAATTACGCTCAATTATTGTTTATGTGCCAAGGGCCAAAATAAAAAGTAATAGAAATTACTTATTTGGAGTTATAAGACTTGTTTCTAGAGAGGTTGTACCTCTATTTTTCTGTTTATCATTAAATTCAAGTTATCTTTTATTTGGGTTTGCCGAGAATCACTGTATTGGAACGTAATTCCATAATTTCTTTTGATTTTTAAATTTCAGTCATAACTTCTTTTGAATTTCATATCTTAAAGTAAAGAAAAAGGATATCTTGAGTAACAGTAGTTATTTATAATTTTTGCTTAACTTAAAATTGTAATTCAAGGTTTTGATTATATCTGCTTTTGCCAGTAAATTTTCAAATTGTTGATTACTTCCTCATGTTCAGCAGTGTGACTGATGTTCACATGATATTTCCTTGAATATTAGTTAATTAGCAGTATACCTTGGTCTAAGACTTGTCTATTTCTTCTTTCATGTTACGACTGATTTGAGACGCCGACGACATCTGTACCATGCAAATTGGTGGGAATCATCACATGGATTCTGTGTAGTCCTTGATAACCCTAACTCAATTGAACTTGGGAACGGCAGCAGCGGTTCCAGTGGAGGTCCCAATACGATCGCATGGTTACAGAATAACTGAACAAAGTTAAGCATCAGTCAGTCAGAAGATAAATTTATTGTAAATACCAACTATCTGTTATAATAAAAACAGTTTTAATCTTTTAATTTTAGTTCTCATCACTAAGTAAATTTATTCATAAACTTTATTTCAAATAATTTCATCAATTATATTTGTAATTTAATTATATTGATGATCTTCATTTCACATGATACCATCACTCATATTTGTAAATTAATATATTGTTGTTTGAATTCCTTTGTTCAATTTATCGGAAGATTGAGGTCTGTGAGTGACGAATTAAAAGGGCATATTTCTGATATTCTTATCTTTATAGTTACTGATATTTAAGTATTCATATTCAGTTCACATTGTCTCTAGGAACTCTGGCGCCCAAACAAATTTCAGGTAATGAAAGAGACAATCCACCCCCTAAAGAAAATTAAAACGAGTCTCATGCATACAAAATGGCGCACAATGCCATTCTTAATTAAATAAATTAACTTTCGCTACAAATTGGCGACTGAGCTAGCTTTCATTACAAATTGACGCCCAACTGATTTTATCACACTCTTACCGCTTAGCTCACCGCCTCACTATGTTCGCACCCTAAGACATCAGGACCTGGTTCTATTTGACATATAGATGCACATAAACATCTGATATTAAAATATGATAAGCATGTGTGATAAATATGTGTAGTAAAGGTAAAACATGGCTGAATGGAAAAATAATCTACAATCGCATCAAGTGATCAGATCTATGTAGGTATCTATGGATATGGAGAAGAGTTTTTGACTTACCTTGGTTATAGAGCCTCGTCGAAACCACGTCGAATGGATTTAACATAATGGTCTGGATAAATCCGCTAAAAATACTAGCAACGAATGAGGTAAGCATTGGCGAACTTTTTAAATATTCGTTTTCTCTCAGCTTATCTTTGGAGACCGCAAACGTCGTCAGCTGGGCTGATGAACCCACCAAAGCTCGGACCATTGTCCCAGTTACTCCCCTCCATAAACCGGAAATCTGCAAAATCAATAAATTTACTGATTCGTTTCTATTTTTAGTGGTTTTATTTGCTTAAAGATACCAATATATTTAATCATTAGCTAGGGATAGTGCCGCAACATCACTCTCTTTGGTCCTGCATGATGCGTTTTCCGGGCAAACACCGCCACATAATGCAACGAAATGAACAAACAAAATATAAGCCGAATTCTTGTGAGAATGGTTCTGTAACGTTTTAGTTTAAACTTTTAGCAATCGTCGTCAAGTTATTTAATGAATTATCATCGATTCTCCACTTAGCACTTACCCCGTGTTGAATGTAGATGGATTTAATAGCTCTGAGTGCCCCGCTGTGTCCGTGCTGATGTCCAACCGCTATTTGCTCGGCCGCTTGGGATTGCAGTTGCGTTTTAATAAGAAACAGCGGACTTCCAAAAAAAGCACCGGTTGCACCCGCGAAGGCACTCCCGAGGGCAGTTCTATATAATACTATTTTTCCTGAAGCGTCTGTCATTAGACCGTTGTTGTCCAATGTTTGGTACAATCCTTGAAAGCAAAATTAAAATTATATCGGTATCGTATCGTATACCTACTGTCATATATATATTCTTCAAAGCCCTAAGATAAGAAAATAATGCACATCATTCCGTTGGATAATAGAATGTTACCCGTAGACAAAAATCTTACTGTACACCACTGTGAGGCGAGCAATTTATACTATGCTAAAATGTCCATCAATGTACAGGGTGTCCCAAATTCGAGCCTCATCATTGGGATCCCGGAAACTAGAAGAGATACGAGGTCGGTTAAATGGAGGCAAAGTTGCGCAGTTTGATGCTGATCAAAATGCCACTTTACAAGTTTAAAAATTCCTAATACTTCCGAAGATTTTTGGAAAATACCGAATATTTGCGATTTAATTTTTATTTTTTTATGACTCTATTTGAATAGATATAACAAAATAAATTTCACATTTTTTTGCTACTTTTTCTGTTCTTCAAGATGGTGTTATCAGATTTTCAAGATGACGTTTCGTCTTTGAGCTGCCATCATCAACTTTGTTTTTGTAAATACGGCCCTGGATTTTTTATTACGGATATTAGGAACTTCTAAGGTCTCAAAATCAATGATGTAACGCACTTATTCGAAAAATTCATATTAGTGACATTTTCCATAAGAACTCATGTGTTAGAGAGAGACAGAAAATAGATTTTTAATAAGATTAAAAACAAAAACCTTTTTTTAAGCATTAACGTCTTGCATAAAGAAAGCTTAAAAACTAACATAAGAAGTGATTAATAAATAATATAATTATTGAAGTGTCAACCCTCAAACCTCAAACGAGGTTATATTTTTAGCAATTTACCCAAGTAAATAGTTGTGTGGGATTAGATTTGGAACAAATAATAAACTTCACATTCTCATTGTTGTTTCGCACTTTTTCGAAAAAATCATTTTAATGATTTCCTGGTAAGATCTTACCAAAAATGTGTTTTCTGTCTCTCTCTAACACATGAGTTCTTATGGAAAATGTCACTAATATTGATTTTTCGAATAAGTGCGATGCATCATTGGTTTTGGGACCTTAACAGCTAATCCGTAATAAAAAATCCAGGTCCGTATTTAAAAAAAAAAACAAAGCTGATAATGGCAGCTCAAAGACGAAACGTCGGTTTGAAAATCTGATAACACCATCTTGTAGAATAGAAAAGTAGCAATGCGAATGTGAAATTTATTTTGTTATATCTACTCAAATAGAGTCATAAAAAAATAAAAATGAAATCGTCAATATTCGGTTTTTCCAAAAATCGGAAAGTGTTCGGAATTTTTAAACTTGTAAGGTGGCATTTTGATCAGCATCAAATCGCGCAACTTTGCCTCCATTTAACCGACATCGTATCTCTTCTAGTTCCCGAGATCCCAATGATGAGGCTCAAATTTGGGACACCCTGTACTTTTGAGAGAATAGTGAATTCGCCATGTAAAATTTCTGCCTGAGGCTATTTTTTAAGCTTCATTTTTTTGGGACCTTCCTAGGTCCTCTTAATTACGTCTTAATGACTCCACATCAATTCTGCCGAAATACAAAAGATGCTACTACTTACCACACAACAATATACAGGGTGGTCCATCGAAAACGTACCGCAAGGCATAACTGCCAGGGGAAATTTCTTTCGAAAAAATGCAAAAACACGTCAAGTTTGCTTGTCAGGAGGACAACTTTTGACTCAAAAACTATTGCAAAATCTTCAACTCCTAAACGGGGGCGTCATCCTTCAAATTTTTTTAAATAGGACTGGGGGTCAATTGATACCTCATTAGAAAGGGCTTTTGATTCTCTAGACATTGCTGCTATGCTTTTGAAAATCGGTCAGCTCGTTTAGAAAATATGGGGCTTTGAAATGTCAACAATACGTTTATTCAAAAACCTTTTTAATTGTACATAAAAACCTACCGTGTTAATCAAGTAAATGCTGGAAATGTTGGCCACAGTGATACAGGTTATCTTCAAACCGTTGTCGTGTTCTGGTGCATTTGCGGTGATATTTCGCGACATACCTTAATGATTCGTCCTCGCAGGTCTTCCAATGTGGCAGGTGGAGTGGTATAAACTTTGTTTTTCATATGTCCCCATAAAAAAAATCTAAAGGTGACCGAGGAGGCCACTCAATTGTACCCCTTCGTCCTATCCAACGACCAGGAAACGTATTGTTTAAATAATTTCTCACATTTTGCGAGTCATGTGGAGGAGCACTAAAACGAGCCGAAATAAATCTGCAAATCGGCAAAAACAGCGAATTCTTTCCGAGCAATTTATGCTTATTGAATAATTTCGGAAAAACGTATTATTGACATTTCAAATCTCTATATTTCCAAAACGAGTGTACCTACCGAGTTACAATTCTGTAAACTGGGACGATCTAAGGGAGTTCTACCTAGATTTTCCTTGGTTAGACGTCTGCTTTGGCACTGACGACCCGTCAGTCTACTGCGTACAGATCACGCAAGTAATCTCTCAGGAATGGAAGCATACATCCCAAATTCCATCAAGTTACCATCAAAAGGAAAGCCCTGGTTCGACAGAGGATGCGAAAGAGCTGTGGGTAGGAAACAGCAAGCCTACAAGTAGTGGCAGCAAAATCAGACCGCTGAAAATCGCAATTATTTTGTCGAAGCAAGAAACGAATGCAAACGTGTGATCAACGAAACTAAGGACAAACACAATCAAAGGATCAGGAATAAACTTTTGCAATGCCCCAGTGGTTTCAGGAATTCCTGGTCGGTAGCAAAGGCAGTAAGTAACAACTTTACAAAAACGTCTCTCCCACCTTTGACAGATGAACGTAGCATCACGGCGACTACAGCCAAGGAAAAAGCAAGCATGCTCGCCAAAATGTTTTCATTGCACTCTACCCTAGACGTTCCTCAAGGCAAGACTCTCCCCACCATATCGAAGATCAGCACTATCATGACAGAAGTCAAGTTTCATCACCGTGATATTCGCAAAATCCTTAAAGAACTAGATACGCAAAAGGCATCGGGACAGGACGGAATACCTGCCATCGTGCTAAAGAACTGCGCCAGCGAACACCCGTTTTTTCCAGGCTTTTTTCTCTGTCTTACGGAAAAGGGATTTACCCATCCTTTTGGAACGTCCCTCGAGTGCAACCTGTTCCAAAAAAAGGCACGCAAATCACGCCTTCAAACTATCGCCCAATTGCCTTGCTTCCAATAATCTCCAGAGTCATGGGACGTGACGTCAATCAGCAACTACTCAAGTACCTCGAGAACAACAGAATAATCAGCCATAATCAATACGGCTTCCACAAAGAGAGATCGACCGGAGATATATTGGCCTATGTCACTCATATATGGAGTAGGGCAATTGAGAACTACGGAGAGTCTCGAACGATTACGTTGGATATTTCAAAGGCATTCGACAGAGTTTGGCATGACGGACTGCTCAACAAACTGCCGTCCGTCGGACTGCCAGATTCTCTCTGCAGCTGGCTTGCCAGTTTCCTTAAGAACCGATCTCTGCACGTTGCAGTTGATGGACAAATCTCGATCACATTTACCACCAACGCGAACGTGCCTCAGAGCGAAATACTTTCACCAACTCTCTTGCTCATCTATATTAATGACCTGCTGATCGAAACGAATAATCCTGTTTACAGTTTTGCAGATGACAGTACCTTTGTCTCCCATTTTAGATCAGAAAAACCCTTACCAGCGACTGAGACTCATCATCGCAGACAGGAGCAGATTACAGCAATTAATCAAGACCTGGAGAAAGTTCAAACATGGGGCGACCGAAATTAGGTTCAGTTCAATGCCGCAAAGACCCAAGTCGCCACGTTTACCAAAATGGTCAATACAGCGGGCCTGACATCATTATGGCAAGATCGATCATTCCTTCATCCTCGTCAATCGGACTCCTGGGTGTCTCGGTCAACAGCAATATGTCCTGGCATGACCACGTTGCTAACATCGCAAAATCAGCCTGCCAGAAGCTTGGTGCGCTATTTCACAACAAAAAAACCCTATACACCGCAGCAGTTGCTTTTGCTCTACAAATCGCAAATAAGACCGTGTTGACCCGGAATCTGGATAGTCTGGAACACCACAGACTTGTGGCCGAGATGTCTCTGTTTTACAGATACTTTCACGGCAGATGTTCCCAGGACTCGGCCCACCTCATCCCGCCCCTGGCAGCTCCTGTCAGACAGTTACGACCGACGGCAAATGCACCAGTTCGTCGTACAACTGGAAACACCTAGAACATCGCTTTACAAGAACTCCTTTGTCTGGCGCACTGCATCACTGAGGAACTCACTCCCAAGGCATGTGTTTCTCACTAATTACAACTTACAAGTATTCAGGAACTATGTCAATGAACATCTTCGCACACACACCGCTCATCGAGCGATTTTGAAAAGCAAAGCAGGAATGTATAGAGTATCAAAAGCCCTTTTCAATGAGGTATTTATTTCGGCTCCCTTTAGTCTTCTTCTTCTTCTTCTTCTTCTTGATTTAGGACTTGTCCTGTAAAGTACTGCTGTCTACCTCTTTCGCGATTCGAACGTCCAGGACTCCTGCCATCCCTTGGGCAGGCGACCTGGGGGTCTTTAGCTTTGTGGCCTTTTGTCTTTTGCCCACTTGGCAATTCTATCCTGGTCCATCCTGTCTACATGGTCTCTCCAGTACCTTCTTCGGGATCTAACCCATCTGACAACATCTTCTGTCTGTAATGCGTTTCTTGTGGCGCTGCTTCTTATTTGATTCTGTAGTGTTACGCCTTTTATTGCTCTCAGCGTTTTCATTTGGGTGCTTCTCAAGAGTTTCTTAGTTTTTGTGGCTTCGGCTCGTGTCTCGGCAGCGTAAGTTAGGATGGGTCTTGCACAGGTTTTATATATCCTTATTGCATTCTGCCGTCATATATTTGTTTTTCCATATTAGGTCTCTTAGGCTACCGGAAATTAATGATGCTTTGATGCAGTTCGCTCTTACTTCCTCAATCAGGTTTCTGCTGCTCGATATTTGCGACCCTAGGTAGTTGAATTTCATGACCTGTTCTATCGTTTTATTGTACATCATAAGTTTGCACCTGACAGGCTCTTTGGATATAACCATTGATTTAGTTTTTTCTGTTGATATGATCATGTTGAATTTTTTGGCGGTTTTATTGAGTGCAAATAGTAATCTTTGTAGGTCGGCTTCGTTCTCTGATATTAGTGTGGCATCATCTGCATAACATATTATCTTGAGGCAACTGTTAGTCATTCTATATCCAGTTCCTGTGTTTTTGACCTCTGCCCTAATTCCAACCTTGATGACAATTTTTTCAGTTAGCGTTTGGTCGGCTTTAATGTGTGTGCTATTGTTTTTGTTTAAGTCTTTTATTACGTTAATGTATCTGTCATCCACTCGATGTTGCCGTAGAATATTTGTAATGTCGTTCAATTGTATTCGGTCAAATGCTTGTTTGAAGTCCACCATACATAAGCAGACGGGTTTGTTAAATTCAATTCCTTTCTCCGCTACTTGTCGTACTATGAAGATAGCGTCTATTGTTGATCTATTTTTGCGGAATCCCTGCTGTTCTTCACAGCTTCCCACGGCAGCTTCGATTTTATCGGCTAATATTTTTGTGAAAATTTTGAGCACTGCACTAAGCAGTGTGATGCCACGGTAGTTCTTGGGTTCTTTTTTGCATCTTTCTTAAAAATTGGTACTGTTATGCTGGTCCTCCATTCTTCTGGAATTCGTTCTTCTTGGAGGATTTCTTTGCTGATATTACCAATGCCTGGTGCTTTTCCATTTTTTAGATTTTTCACTGTCTTGGGGATATCATCTGTTGTAATTGATTGTTCATCGGTTGTGCCGGTGCGGTGGGTGCCTGTATTATGTATTCTGCTTCTTCAGTTTCTGCTTCTGCTTGGTCTTTATAGATTTCTTTAAAATATTGTATCCAGTGATCGTGGCTGATGGTAGTCACTTGGACGTCCTCTGTTATTGGTTTCTTTCTGTTTCTGAGTATTTTCCAGATCTTCTTCTGACTTCCATATAGGTCGTGCTGCATTTCGTTAGAGAAGTTTTCCCAGTATTGCTCTTTAAGTTCTTTGATCGCTTGATTTACTCGGTTTCGTACTTCTTTGTATTTGTGGTATCCTTCCTCAGTTTTATTGTTTCTATATGTTATGTATGCTTTCCGCTTCTGCTTGGCTAAATCTTTTACTTCTTCTGTGAACCATGGCTTGTTGGCTCTTGTGTCATTTACATTAATTGTTCTTACTCCTATCGCTTCGTTTGCGCTTGATGTAAAGTTGGATTTGATTATTCACAGGCTTGATTTACGTTGCACTGTGCTGTGATTGGATTGTTGAGTATTTTCTATTTTAAACGTTCCTGGTATAGTGTTTTGGTGCTTTCATTTCCAAATGATTCAACGTTATATTTTGATATGTGTACTGCAGTCTTTTTTCTGTGTAGGTCAATTTTCTGACGGTATTTGCATAATACCAAACCATGTTCTGTTGTTGCGTTGGCTGATGTTAATACGTCTAGTACCTCCTTAGGGTTTGTATTTCTATTGGTTATAATGAGGTCTATCATCGATTTCTGCCCTCTTGAGTTGATAAATGTGTATCTATACTGGGGTTTGCGGTCAAAGTATAGGTGTTGTTAATGGTAAGCTCGTGTTGGGTGCATGTTGTTAGTAGCATTTCTCCGTTGCTGTTCAGGACATTTTCGTTGAACCGCTGCATTACGCCCGGGATTGCTGTATTGCCAGTTCTTGAGTTAAAGTCACCCATCATTAGTAGCTTCTCACTTTTTGATATTCGGCTTATTGTGTTCTAGTTTTTCGAAAAATTGTTCTCTCTCTGCCATTGGTTTACCCATATCCGGCGCGCACACGCTTATGATGTTCAACGTGGTATCTTTTGTTTTCATAGATAGTTGCATTATGGTTTCAATCTATGTACTTTACGTCGTCAATAAGTGTTTCGTACCTTTTGTGTACCAGTACGCCTACTCCCGAGCACGCTATTTCGTTCTTTTCCTTGCCACTGTAGAATAATATGTAGTTGTTCTACCTGACATTTCCCTTGCCCCTCGCTTTAGTGAGTTTGGAAATCATCACAGGCAGATTGCAAATCCGGTACTAAATGAACCTACTGAGGTAATAATATTGGGGCAAATTGCAATGGATAATACGTTGAGTACAAGACAATTGACCAGTGCAAGGGGCGTGTGTCGTACCAGTGTCCATTGTGTATTAAAAAAGTACAAGTTCCATCCCTATAAGATTCGGTTAGTGCAAAAACTAAATGAAGACGACTTTGATCGTCGTTTGCAATTTTGCGAAATTATGAGTGAACGAGTAATTTCCTATTTAATGTGTGTTTTTCGAACGAGTGTACTTTCTTTTTGAACGGTTTAGTAAATCCGCATAATTGTCGTTACTGGCTGATACCAATCCGAAGGTTTTTCTCGAGGTACATACACAACACCCTTAAAAGTTGAATGTATGGGCTGGCATTTTTGGAGATTGTGGATCCTTTTTTCCTTCCTGGAAATTTAACAGGTGATGTGTACCTGGATTTGCTCGAAAATACCATCGACCCAGCTCTAACGAATAATATAGAGAATTACCCTGCATACATTGAAAAGGAATTAATATTTCAACAAGACGGAGCTCCTCCACATTAGCTACTCGCAAAATGCGAGAAATTATTTAAATAATACGGTTACAGGTCGCTGGATAGGACGAAGGGGTGCAATTGAGTGGCCTCCTCGATCACCGGACCTAAGTCCTTTAGATTTATTTTTATGGAAATATAAAGAACAAAGTTTATACTACTCCACCTGCCACATTGGAAGACCTACGAGGACGAATCTTTAACGTATGTGGCGAAGTAACACAGCAAATGCTCCAGAACGTACGACAACGGATTGAAGATAACCTGTATCACTGTATGGAGGTTGGTGGCCAACATTTCCAGCATTTACTTGATTAACACGGTAGGTTTTTATGTACAATTAAATAGGTTTTTGAATAAACGTATTGTGGACATTTCAAAGTTCCCTATTTTCTGAACGAGAGGACCCATTCTCAAAAGCAAAGCAGCAATGTCTAGAGAATCAAAAGCCCTTTTCAATGAAGTATCACTTGACCCCCATTCCTATTTAAAAAAATTTGAAGGATGACGCTCCCGCTTAGGGGGTTGAAGATTTCGCAATGGTTTTTGAGTCAAAAGTTGTCCCCCTGACAGACAAACTTGACGTGTTTTTGCATTTTTTCGAAAGAAATTTCCTCTGGCAGTTATGCCAGTATGCGGTACGTTTTGGATGGGCCAATTATATAATGATATAGCTCCCTTACCTAATCTAAGGAAGTTTCGAATTCCATGCAAAACCATGGCAACTCCGAGACCTTTCTGTAGCCCTCTGATGCCCTCGTTTTTCGCCACTACATAGCCGGCGTGAAATACGTTTTTGTAGTATACTGCATGCTGGCCCTTCGCCTGCAATTCACCCTGTAGTTGCATTCTCGTCTTAAGCACGTCGAACGGGTTACTGAAAAGGCAGGCTCCGCTAGCGGCTAGGCCACCGCAAACGAAATCCATTTTTGAAGATATTAACCTACAAGTTAAAAATTTTGATTTTCAACTGAATGATTAAAATATATTCATTGAAATTATTGCTATAAGCTTTTTAAGTTATGGCATGCAACCGTTTAAGTTGGAGTTCGAACTTCGTTCAGCAATTCCGATGGATAATGGTTCTTACTCAAAGAGTACCTACATCTAAAGTCCTTTTCACTTATTTTCATATTTGAATGTAATTGGAATTTGGTTCCATAATTTGGTGAATTAATTTTCTTGTCAAACGTGGAGATTTTAATGAATAAAAATAATCTGAAAACTGGCCATTGGAAGGTGATAATGGAAAATGATAAAAATAGCTTATCATACAACTCGCGTGGCAGCTGTCATAAATTTAGGATGTTACACTGACGTTTACTATTTGTTATTAAGCCTAGTGCAAATTATGTTACGACTAGATGGCTTAGCATTAGAACCAATGACGCATAAGGGATTAAAACCAAGATTAATTTTATTCTATTATTAACGTCATTTCAGTTTTGATATACATAAATATAATTTAATTTCCATATCAACATATATGTGAATGCAGTGTTTCATTAGTGGCAGATTAGGAGCAGACTATGTAGATAGATGGGCATGAAATAAAAGAAAAAATCAATCAAGTATACTAAATTCAGTACATTTAACATTTAACTAAAAATTAATCGTTAGATATACTCACTTTTTCAAAATATTCGTGAAAACTTAATAATTAATAATAATAATATATTTTTTATCATTTTAATGACGAATAAAAATCACCAAAGCAATTAAATAATTAACATAATTATGTTAATCTTTGTTTAATCTTGTTAGAAAGCCCTTATCTATAATATAGGGCTTTCTATAGGGCGAGACCAATCGGGACAAAAACTTCGTAACGGTACGTCGGATCGCTCTGAAACTTATACCAATCGATTTGTAATCGAAAAAAAAAATTTTGATTTTTTGTCTGTATGTGTGTGTGTGTGTGTGTGTGTGTATGTATGTGATGGGATCGACTACAGGTCGCAATTTTGAAGGTAGCGACTTGAAATTTGGCATAGAGGTAGAGGTCCACAAACCCTCGGACCCTATTGATTTTGGTTACGATCGGTTAATATACAGGGTGTGAAAACAGGACAAGTTACCGTTTTTTGGCATTTTTGTCCGTGTAACAAGGACCAACTTTTCTTTTTTTTTATGTCAAATGAAAGTATTCGGTAAGATACGTATTTTTGTTCCTTTGCTCTTTTGCTCTAATTGTTATACAGGGTGTGAAAACAGGCCAATTTACCGTTTTTGGCATTTACAGGTCGCAATTTTGAAGACAGCAACTTGAAATTTGGCATAGAGGTAGAGGTCCACAAACCCTCGGAACCTATTGATTTTGGTTACGATCGGTTAATATACAGGGTGTGAAAACAGGACAAGTCACCGCTTTTTGGTATTTTTGTCCGTGTAAACAAGGATAATATTCTTTTTCTTATGTCAAATGAAAGTATTCGATAAGACACGTATTTTTGATCCTTTGCTCTTTTGTTCTAATTGTTATACAGGGTGTGAAAACAGGACAAGTTACGGTTTTTTGGCATTTAAGGTCGCAATTTTGAAGATAGCGTCTTGAAATTTGGCACAAAGTTAGAAGTCCACAAACCCTCGAAGCCTATTGATTTTGGTTACGTTCGGTTAATATACAGGGTGTGAAAACTGGACAAGTTACCGTTTTTTGGCATTTTTGGCCTTAAACAAGGAACAACTTTTCTTTTTTTTATGTCAAATTAAAGTATTCGGTAAAACACGTATTTTTGTTCCTTTGCTCTTTTGCTCTAATTGTTATACAGGGTGTGAAAACAGGAAAAGTTACGGTTTTTTGGCATTTACAGGTCGCAATTTTGAAGATAGCGACTTGAAATTTGGCATAGAGGTAGAGGGTCCACAAACCCTCGAAGCCTGTTGATTTTGGTTACGATCGGTTAATATACAGGATGTGAAAACAGGACAAGATACCGTTTTTTGGCATTTCAATTTATAAGTAGAGGAAAAGTATGTTAGCATTTTTTGTTGACAACATGGTTACCATAGCAACCAATTAATAATATGTATATCACTAGTAAAAGATATAGTATGGGACTTAGTATTGTTTATGAAGCCTAATTTGATACTAAAAAATTGGTTGCTATGGTAACCAAAAAAGTAAAAAATCGTCACAATTCGTGAATCGTACGACTTAGAGATTTGATATTTGGTATTTAGGTAAAGATTAAAAAAAATGGCAAGCAGTTACAAATTTATCACGGTAAAATTAGACTAGCGATTGGTAACTCTAATTATAAGGGCTTTCTAATTATAGGCCACGGTACGGATAGGAGCGTGGCAATAATGTGTGATCGAAGGTCACACAAACGAGGCCCGAAGGGCCTCGCGCGTGCCGCAGGCACGAGTGGCCACGCCACTTGTTAGAAAGCCCTTATCTATAATATAGGGCTTTCTATAGGGCGAGACCAATCGGGACAAAAACTTCGTAACGGTACGTCGGATCGCTCTGAAACTTATACCAATCGATTTGTAATCGAAAAAAAAAATTTCGATTTTTTGTCTGTATGTGTGTGTGTGTGTATGTATGTGATGGGATCGACTACAGGTCGCAATTTTGAAGATAGCGACTTGAAATTTGGCATAGAGGTAGAGTTCCACGAACCCTCGGACCCTATTGATTTTGGTTACGATCGGTTAATATACAGGGTGTGAAAACAGGACAAGTTACCGTTTTTTGGCATTTTTGTCCGTGTAACAAGGACCAACTTTTCTTTTTTTTTATGTCAAATGAAAGTATTCGGTAAGATACACATTTTTGTTCCTTTGCTCTTTTGCTCTAATTGTTATACAGGGTGTGAAAACAGGACAAGTTACCGTTTTTTGGCATTTACATGTCGCCATTTTGAAGATAGCGACTTGAAATTTTGCATTGAGGTAGAGGTCCACAAACCCTTGGAACCTATTGATTTTGGTTACGATCGGTTAATATACAGGGTGTGAAAACAGGACAAGTTACCGTTTTTTGGCGTTTTTGGCATTTTTGTCCTTGTAAACAAGGACCAACTTTGCCTTTTTTCATGTCAAATGAAAGTATTCGGTAAGACACGTATTTTTGTTCCTTTGCCCTTTTGCTCTAATTGTTATACAGGGTGTGAAAACAGGACAAGTCACCGTTTTTGCTTTTTTTGTCCGTGTAAACAAGGATAATATTTTTTTTTATGTCAAATGAAAGTATTCGGTAAGACACGTATTTTTGTTCCTTTGCTCTTTTGATCTAATTTTTATACAGGGTGTGAAAACAGGACAAGTTGCCGTTTTTTGGCCATTAGAGGTCGCAATTTTGAAGATAGCGACATGAAATTTTGCATAGAGGTAGAGGTCCAAAAATCCTCGAAGCCTGTTGATTTTGGTTACGATCGTTTAATATACAGGGTGTGAAAACAGGACAAGTTATCGATTTTTGGCATTTACAGGTCGCAATTTTGAAGATAGCGACTTGAAATTTTGCATAGAGGT
This sequence comes from Pissodes strobi, assembly GCA_016904865.1. Lineage (NCBI taxonomy): Eukaryota > Metazoa > Arthropoda > Insecta > Coleoptera > Curculionidae > Pissodes > Pissodes strobi. Next base: position 1,176 of record MU187929.1, on the reverse strand, counting down.
AGATGTCCACAGACCTTCGAAGCCTGTTGATTTTGGTTACGATCGGTTAATATACAGGGTGTGAAAACAGGACGAGTTGCCGTTTTTTGGCCATTAGAGGTCGCAATTTTGAAGATAGCGACCTGAAATTTTGCATAGAGGTAGAGGTCCAAAAATCCTCGAAGCCTGTTGAGTTTGGTAACAATCGGTTAATATACAGGGTGTGAAAACAGGACAAGTTACAGTTTTTTGGCATTTACAGGTCGCAATTTTGAAGATAGCGACTTGAAATTTGGCATAGAGGTAGAGGTCCACAAACCCTCGAAGCCTATTGATTTTGGTTACGATCTGTTAATATAGAGGGTGTGAAAACAGGACAAGTTACCATTTTTTGGCATTTTTGTTCGTGTAAACAAGTACCAACTTTTCCTTTTTTCGGTGTCAATTTATAAATAGAGGTGAAAGTATGTTAGCATTTTTTGTTGACAACATGGTTACCATAGCAACCAATTAATAATATGTAAATCACTAATAAAAGATATAGTATGGTACTTAGGATTGTTTATGAAGCCTAATTTGATACTAAAAAAATTGGTTGCTATGGTAACCAAAAAAAGTAAAAAATCTTCTTAATTCGTCAATCGTACGACTAAGAGATTTGATATTTGGTATTTAAGTAAAGATAAAAAAATTAACGATTGACGTTGACAAGTCGGTTACCATGGCAACCAATTAGAAATTTATCACGGTAAAATTAGACTAGGGATTGGTAACTCTAATAATTATAAGGGCTTTCTAATTATAGGCCACGGTACGGATAGGAGGGTGGCAATAATGTGTGACCGAAGGTCACACAAACGAGGCCCGAAGGGCCTCGCGCGTGCCGCAGGCACAGGCGGCCACGCCGCTTGTTAGAAAGCCCACAATTATATATGGGCTTTCTATAGGGCGAGACCAATCGGGACAAAAACTTCGTAACGGTACGTCGGATCGCTCTGAAACTTATACCAATCGATTTGTAATCGAAAAAAAAAATTTTGATTTTTTGTCTGTATGTGTGTGTGTGTGTGTGTGTGTATGTGATGGGATCGACTACAGGTCGCAATTTTGAAGATAGCGACTTGAAATTTGGCATAGAGGTAGAGGTCCACGAACCCTCGGAACCTATTGATTTTGGTTACGATCGGTTAATATACA
>MU187928.1:53197-68695 GCA_016904865.1 Pissodes strobi | reverse complement strand
CCCTCTATAAAAATTTGGCCAAAGTACCGCGGCGAGCAGAGCTGTTTAAGATCATTTAAAAAATGATTTAAATCATAGATCAAAGATACTTTTCATTTGGACAAACGATTTAAATTAAAGATCGTTTTGTATATAAAGAAAGATTTGAATAATAAATCTTTTTTATATTTAAATATTTTTTACATTTTAAATCATTTTAGGAAATATTTAAATCTTTTCAAAAGATTTAAATCATTTTTAAAATCTAAATCTTTTGAAAAGATTTAAATACTTCCTAAAATGATCTAAAATGTAAAAAATATTGAAATCATTTGGCTGGTTATGTACAGGGTGTCCCAAATTCGAGCCTCATCATTGGGATCTCGGAAACTATAGAAGAGATACGAGGTCGGTTAAATGGAGGCACAGTTCCTCAGTTTGACGCTGATCAAAATGCCTCCTTACTAGTTTAAAAATTCCGAATACTTTTTTGGAAAAAACCGAATATTCGCGATTCATTTTTATTTTTTTATGACTCTATTTGAATAGATATAGCAAAATAAATCTCACATTTTCTTTGCTACTTTTTCTGTTCTTCAAGATGGTGTTATGAGATTTTCAAGCCGACGTTTCGTCTTTGAGCTGCCATCATCAACTTTGTTTTTTTAAATACGGCCCTGGATTTTTTATTACGGATTTTAAGAGCTTCTAAGGTCCCAAAACCAATGATGTATCGCACTTATTCTAAAAATTCATAATAGTGGCATTTTCCCCAAGAACCCATGTGTTAGAGAGAGACAGAAAATAGGTTTTTAATAGGATTAAAAACAAAATCCTTTTTTTACGCATTAACGCTTTGCCTAAAGAATGCTTAAAAACTAACATAAGAAGTGGTTAATAAATAATATAATTATTAAAATGTCAACCCTCAAACCATAGGCGTGGGATTAGATTTGGAACAAATAATAAATTTCACATTCTCATTGTTGTATCGCACTTTTTCAAAAAAAAATCATTTTAATGATTTCCTGGTAAGATCTTACCAAAAATCTGTTTTATGTCTCTCTCTAACTTATGAATTCTTATGAAAGTCCCTTTAAAATGAATTTTTCGAATAAGTGCGATACATCATTGATTCTGGGACATTAGAAGCTCTTAAGATCCGTAATAAAACATCCAGGGCTGATGTATTTAAAAAAACAAAGTTGATGATGGCAGCTCAAAGACGAAACGTCGGTTGAAAAATCTGATAACACCACCTTGTAGAATAAAAAAAGTAGCAATGAGAATGTGAAATTTATTTTGATATACCTATTCAAATAGAGTCATAAAAAAATAAAAAATGAAATCGCGAATATTCGGTTTTTTCCAAAAATCTTCGGATGTGTTCGGAATTTTTAAACTTGTAGGGTAGCATTTTGATCAGCATCAAATCGCGCAACTCTGCCTCCATTTAACCGACCTCGTATCTCTTCTAGTTCCCGAGATCCCAATGATGAGGCTCGAATTTGGGACATCCTGTACAACGAATTGGCGTCGTTGGTTATGTACCATTAAAAACCCCTTAGAGCGTAATCAAAATGTTATTTCTATAAATTAAGTGAAAAAAAAAGCAAAAGTGTGACGTCACCCAATCTAAATTTTAAAAAACAATACAATCTTAAATAGGTACGTCAAAATTACATACAAAAACCAAATTAAAATGTTATTTAAACCTTGTTTTTTTTTAATGGAATTTTTGACACATTGTCGAATGTTTAAAAGCCGTTAGCATTCACATAATTGGTAACTTTGCACTTCTTATCATGTTAGTCGATTATATTAATTAAAATGTAAACACTAACAACATCAAACATACAAAATAGATCATTATGAGTACACTAGCAGCTTTTGAATATTTGATAATGTGTCAAAAATTCCATTAAAAAACAAGCTTTTTTGACAATTACTTTTTCATAAAATCAACTTGAAATTTGACAAAATCCTATTATTTCAATTATCTTTTTTTATATATTTTTGATTTGAATTTTTCCTAGAAATATTTTTCTGGCGGAAAAATCTATTTTACTTTTCAGCTAGGTTTTTTATGGTATTTTGTTTGCTTTTTACAGAGTGATTACTTCGTAAGGGGTTTGTTTATGATGCAGAAACTTTCATCGAAATTATGGGGAATATATATTTTTAAGAAATCAATAATACAAAAGTTTCCCATATAGCCAATATATATTTAAAAAAGAAAATTAAGTAACACGCATTAAAAATTTTTCATTACAAAATACAAAATAAACATAGAACTAAAACACTTAGAATGTATTTATTGCTGTATTTTATTATAGTTAAGAGGATGGACTACCGACCTTTATTGATATTAAGTTTTATTCCAAAACGAAAAAGGTTAGAATCACGAAATTTGGTGTGCGGCTTGTACATTCGATTGACTAGAAGGCATGGTGTTTAAAAATGTTATTAATTTTTTTATAACAAATTTTGAACCGGTTTTTTGGTGAAAACGTATTTTCACGGTTTCACCATTAAACCGGTTCAAAATTTGTTATAAAATATTAATAACATTTTTAAACATTATGCCTTCTAGTCAATCGAATGTACAATCCGCACACCAAATTTCGTGATTCTAACTTTTTTCGTTTTGGAATAAAACGTAATATCAATAAAGGTCGGTAGTCTATCCTCTTAAACTCTTTTTAATGATTTAAATATTTTTAATGATTTAAATCTAAATCTGTTTAAGGATTTAAATTTTTTTGAAGATTTAAATCTTTTTACTGATTTAAATTCTATTAGAAAGATTTAAATACTATTTTTAAATCAAAAATCAAAGATACTTTTCAGAAAGATTTAAATCATAAATTAAAAATCACTTTCAGAAAAAATATTTAAACTCAAAGTATTTAAATCAAAAAAAGTATTTAAATCACAAAAATTATTTAAATCTCACTGATGGTGACAGCTCTGGCGGCCAGTAACGGCACTCGGATACTCGACGGTCAGTGATGGGACTAAGTCCGAAGCTGCACGTCACACCATGTGGTCAGCATCATTTCTACAAAAAATTCTCTAGGCCAAGGAAAAGCCGGGTGGAGGTTTAACAATCAGCCCCGAGGATGGTTCCAAGTTAAATTATAAATAATTTTATCTGTCTAATATAGAAACACAAGGCTTTATATTTTAAAAAGGTAACCACACTTTACATAAAGTACATTTACGGGGCGAATGTGTTGATATTAAGAGAAAATATTAATGGCTGTGTGCTTACCAGTTTATCTGATGATGAATTGACACGAAAAACTGACCTGATCCTGATGCATGGTCAAAAATTACAAGGATAATATCGTCACTTTCAAACTTGTCTTTCTTTCCTTTCTTACGCGTCCATCGCTTCCAAGGAAACGACCACGTCAATTGCCAAAAAAAGAATATCTTCGACATCCGTCAAGAAAGCGTTCGAAACCGAGATACGACTTCGAGCACTTCGGCACTGTATTTGTCGGTATCGGTGAGGTGCGTTCCAATATTCCCTAGTATGGAATAGTTAATATTTTATATTTGAAGACGTAGTTCTGAATAGGTATGTAAGGTGAAGAGAATAACAACCATATAAATCTACCGGTGAAAGGGAAGACACTTTGTTACTGGGATTGGTAGTGTTTACAACGCTACAAGTTGGAAATAAAAAAATGAAGCTGTCGGAAACTAGCGATAAATCTGACCTAAGTAATGATTTTTATAACGGCGAAGAGCAACACAATTCCGATATTTTTGAAAATTTTGCTAAGGCTGACAAGCCTAAAGAGTTCGGTCCACTGTGGTATTTGGAATGAGTTCGGTGGTAACCGAGAGCTATACTGTGTCACCTATTGCAATGTTAGTTAAATACAAAATAAACTTATTTACTTACTAAATATTGTTAATAAACATAGTTTTTAACGGAATGTTTTGTATATACCTCAACTTTATCTTTATTTTCAACTTAAATCATTGCCTCAATTACCTTATTATGCGCACGATTTTCCACCATCTGCGCACTATTACCCAGTGGGATGAGGAATGGTGTGCTTTGTATTTTGTGCTTTTGTTTTGCTACTTAATTGTACAAATATTTGAGAAAATATGCTTTTACATAATGAAAGTATAATGTCTCTTTTTTATATTTATATAAACATCAGTATCGTACGACTAACTCATAACAGTACATTGCGCTTAGGTGCGCAAAAATCCCCACTCTCCCCCACATATAGTTTTAATCATCTCCTGACTGATGAGCATATTTATTCAAATGCAAGTCGAGTGCAAAAACTAGCTAGTGTGTGAAGGTTCCAAACCCTAACTTAGAAGAAACATATTTTTTCCAAAAAAAAACAGCCTTTTATGTAACAAATTAAGAAATTTTGCTATAGTTTTAATTAGAATTTATATTTAAATCAAGCACAGCCAGAATTATAACCAATATCTGCATTTTTCATTGTATAGGTTAGCAAAGAAAGTAAGTAATGCGATGGATCCAAAATTGTGTTGGAAATATTGTTAATATATTTTTCCGGCCTTGGAAGCCTGTGTCATTTAAAGTCTAAATGATCGTGACATTTCGCTACCTGACAAAAGCTCTATAACGCCTCTTTCAGACGATATGGATTTTAGCCGGTCCGGTTTATTGAAGTCCAATAGTGCATTAAACTAATTGTCACAAGGTTTTAATGCACCACTCACGTTAAAATCAATAGAACCGGACCGGCTAAAATCCGTATCGTCTGAAAGAGGCCTAAGGGTGTTGAAATTTTGAGAGAATGACATTGAGCCAGTGGAATTACTTGCTAAAGCTCCCGATATGAATCATATAGGTAAAGTAGGGAGTAGAATACACTTAAGGTTGAATCAGAGAGAGTATGAGTATAATATTCTGGATGACTTAGCGAAAGCCATTAGAGCAGATGGTAGGCTGTTTCCCCAGACTTTGTTGCGAATTTGGTGAGCCGTATGCCCTTTAGGAGGTATCGGATGTGGACCAACGAAGTATCAATAAAAGCGTGATCGTAAGTAAAAAAAAAAACAACAATTTATGCTCTGGATTCTTTTCACTTAGTATAAACATTATTCATTTTAAGGCAAAACGGCTTCCTGAAATGAAGCCTAAATGAAACGATCTTTGTGCATCTGTCGTCAAGATCCGTCAATTAATTTAGAGCTTTTTAAAATGTGGGTAATATTGTTTTTTATTTAAAAAAAATGTTTTTTTTTTATCAGAAGGCTGCAACTAAAAAACTGACAAGAACATCTCGAGATATTATCTTTTAATTTCGCCTAGTTTTAATACAATAAACAAGTACTGACTCAAATGCAACAGCTTAAACTTTTTCAACTTTTATATATTTTTGCTAGTTGCTTTGCTGTTAGACCTAAATTATTTTTTGTGTTTCATTATTGATTTTTATTCGTTATTTAATTTTTTTATTATTTTTCCTCAGGGTTGTATGGGTGGACGCATGCTATACTGTTGGACGTGATTTTTGAGAATATAACGTGTGACCTATTATTTTGTTATTTTATAAACGTATTTCAATTCGATTCAACCTTATTATATTTATTAAGTTTATATACATATTGTTATGTTTTGTTTACTTTATTAAACTATTTTGTTCGATTCACTCGATTATGTTTACTTCTATGCAATCGAAAGAATCAAAGATTTTGGTTGCCTAAATATTAGGTTGTCATGTTTTGTTTTCTATAAATCTTTATTAAACTATTTTGTTCAATTCAGTCGATTATGTTTACTTATATGCAATCGAAAAAATCAGAGAATTTGGTTACCTAAATATTAGTATTCACATATCATGTTTGGTTTGACGGGGAATTTGAAAATGTATAAATTAAATTTGCTCAATGCTCATAGTACCTACTTACTTCCGGGGCGAAGACGGTATAATGCCAATTTCAGGTTTCACAAATATGGAAAATCTAAAAGAGTTAACTAAGATTTTCTTTTACCATGTTACTTTGTATTACATTTCGCAAATATTTTAAATAAAAACGGAACATAGCTTAACAGTTCATTACTTACAGTATCAGAATACGGTCGAACAGCTTATATAATTTAAGAAATCATTTAAAAGATGGTCACCTTTTATGTCTTAAAACGTAATTATGTGAAAATTGCTTTGCGCATACTCCGTGTGTATGGCAAAATCGCTGAAAATTGACAATCGAAAATCAACACATCGAGACTTGCTCTTCCCGGGCGTTTTTTGGTTTCTTTTTTGTTAAAATTTTGGTATTTTTTTAATAAAAAAATTTTTCATTTGATTTTGAATGGTAAGTACAGGGTTATCCAACGAGGACTAGAAAAGGCGATTTTTTGACTTTCCCTGTACTTTTATAAAAAAAAACTGAAATATCCATCTTATGTAATTTTCTCTCGCGAATTCGGATATATGCAGCAAAAAACAATTGAACATCAAATAAAAGTGCTAGGGTTCACTTTGATATTTTTTTAAATGTATATTACTATATTTTTGGACTCTCTAGAGAAATCTAAACACATTTTGTGTATAATATCCTATACCTATCTTTAGCTGTTTACCAAATATTGACAGTTGAAAGTCGGACATTTTGACACTTTGACAGGCTCTAAAATCTAAACCGCACGAGATCAAAGAAAACGGTTTGCACATTCCTATCTTGGGTTTTCATAAGCTATCGAATGATGGTAACTTTGAATTTAACCGAAGTTTTAAAAGTTCCGGTTCATTTTATCCGCAGGTTAAATTCGAAGATACAGTCATTCGATAGTTTCTGAAAACTTAAGATAGGAATGTGCAAACCGTTTTCTTTCATGTTGTGCGGTTTAGATTTTAGAGCCTGTCAACGTGTCAAAATACCCGACTTTCAATTGTCAATATTTCGTAAACAGCTAAAGATAGGTATAGGATATTGTACACAAAATGTGTTCAGATTTTTCTAGAGAGTCCAAAAATGTAGGAATATATAGGGTGTTCCATTTAAAAAAACATCAAAGTGACCCCGAGCACTTTTATTTAATGTTCAATTGTTTTTTACTGAACATATCCGAATTCCCGGGAGAAAATTACATAAGATGGCTATTTCAGTTTTTTTTTATCAAAGCACAGGGAAAGTCAAAAAACCGCCTTGTCTAGTCCTCGTTGGATAACCCTGTATCTAAATCCTTTAGCAAATTCTGTAGCGTTTAGCGCCACTTTGGTAAATAAAGGATTGTGTCTGGAGCGTTAGGAGCTGCTAAAAATTAAACCCAGCTTGATCCGAAATAGGTGTTTTTTGGTTTCTTTCTGGTTAAAATTTTGCTATTTTTTTATTGTTTTTCATTTGATTTTTTCAGGTAAGTACCTAAATCCTTTAGCAAATTCTGCAGCGTTTAGCCACTTTGGCATATAAAGGATTGTGTCTGGAGCATTAGAGGCTGCTAAAAATTAAACACATCTTAATAGGAAAGGAAACAATGTGCCATTTAAATGGAACACCCTCTATATGCTCCAATTGTTTTAATAGATTTCGACCTTCTGATCTTAGATGCACCAAGTCTGATACTTTTATTTTCAGTAATAATTTTTTTTTTCTTAAAAATGTTGGATCTCCTTTAAACATGGCGAAGTAATATACAGGGTTGATCAACGAAAACGATGAGACCTCTCCACTCTGCATATTCATGCGCCAAAATACCTAGAAATGGAATAAGATCTAAATAAAGTCTTTAAAACTTTCTAGGTGCTAAATAAAATGTTATCAAATTTCAACCATTGCCCTTGGAATAATTTAAAAATGTTTTATTGGAATTATAATTCTAAAAGTATATGATTTATAGAACATAAACTATATCACATCAAAAAAGTGAGGTAAACCTCCATTCTCCATGAAACAAAACTTTGGGTTAGTTTCAGTTTTAGAATTTACTTTGCCTCATTCTTTCAAAAAAGTCCAAGAGAACTCTAGATAATTAACATTAATTGATCATACTTCAACCAAGGGTTGAGTAAGTACATCCGGTAAAATTAAGATAATATAATTGCCGGCGATTTAGTTTTATTTTTATACGACCGAATAAAAAAAAAGAATGTAAATATGTGCGTGGTTTTAACAAGATAAAAACATCTTTTTTCTTCAAACGTCAGTAAATCCGTCATTAGTCGACTGTGTAGGCGGCCGTGAAGTTTCGTTTTTCCTCCACCGGAGCTTTACTTTTCACTTTTCCGCCGGCGGAGGTAAAAGTGTTGTCATAGTAACATAGATACAATACAGACAGACAACAAAATAAGCGTCAACAACTATAAGATTTACTAAACTACAATTTGTATTTATCACTCAATTTGTGACTGCATTTCTAAAAATCACTAATTTAGGAACAAATTGGTTATTATTTAATCGAACTTACTCAATAACTGCTTATCAATACGGAATTAAAACGCAATCCGAGACGCAATCTTAAAAAAAATAATTATTGTTGACAGTGTCCACTGACAGCTTTATGTTACATTACTATAGCAACAATATGTGCCTATTGACCGACACCGGTCTAAGCCGCCTTGCGAACCCACTTATCTTTAATAATAATTAGATATTATTACTATTAAAAAGAGATGTTTTTGCATTAATTTGTCGACATTTGAAGAAAAAACAGCATATTTTATTTGGAGGAAAAGTTACTTTTCATGGCTTACTCTCTATTACCAGCCTCACTCCGTTCGGCTGTTAAACACGAGCGCGCCATGAAAAGTATCACTTTTCCTCCATATAAAATAATATACTATTACTCGTAAATTGGCAATCAATAATTCTATGCCATAAGAATTAAAAACATAATGTAATTGATGGTAAAGAAAAAGTGTTAAAAAGTAGTTTCTTGAAAGGATAAGAATTAATAAATTAATTTAGTAGTATACAGAGGAAATGCTTAATATCCCATATCATCGTGTGAAAGAATTAAAACAAGACAATTTTCCTTTTTTGAAAAAAAAACTAAGTCGCCTATTTCGATTAAATGCCCATTATCAGAATATTTCGGACAGCATTAAATTATTTCATGCAGTGGTGGGGGTATATGGGTACATTGAAAAGTAAAAAATGTCTAATTTTACATTAATGAATTTGTTAAAAATCCAACACAATTAATCTTAATTTTTTTTCAAAACATTCAGTGTTTCTTTGCGATTTTGGAAACAAAAAATCTTAACATTAAAAACGAAATTACCTACGTGCTTTTTATGCTCAATAAATTCAAATTTTAATGATTTAGTGGTAATAGTATATTAGTTTATAAAACAACCAAAGGATTATAATTTTTGTGTCCAAATAAAAAAGAAACAGGTCAGTTTTCGACAAACATGTAACAACACTTTTTTTTTTCTAGATAAGATGCGTATTAAAGTATATTGTCAGATTTTTTTTTTAAATTCATTGGCGCAAAAATTTAACGTTATTATTTTTCGCTTTACCTATACTCACTCACTACAACGCCGGTGTTTCAAATATTGTAATACTGTACTATTCTGATAATGGGCGCTATTTAACTGAAATAGACGACGAAGTTCTTTTCAAAACTGTACATTGAGCACAGGATAGCCTAGCAGAGCACAGTCAAGCTTTTGCACTGTTGCTATAAATGCGGTACCGCATATTGCACGTAGTAACTTACAGGGACTAGTCAGAGTATAATTTTTGTGCTGTAGTGCTGAATCTAAAGCTGTTCTGTAAAGTTTTTGAAAAAGTCTCTGTAAACCGACATCTCAAGCCTGACGTTTGTTTGTACAGTGTGGTTGTATCGTCAAAATGATAACACCATTACCCTTGCAAAGATCAATTGCTTCTATGGCCAGTTGATTTTAGTGATTATCCATTATTAGAAGAGACGGATTATTCTTCGAACGATTGGTATATTTGATAAAATGTTGGATCACCACTACAAAATATTCAGTGTTTATTGATCCTCCGTTTGAAGCCAAGCCTATAGTTCCTGGTGAAGCACCATTTATGAAAAAATCTTTGTAGTGAACTCTCTGAAATATCTAGACGAGGGAATAGCGATTCCCGAAGCTCCAACAATGTGGTTGCATGGGTAACTTGTTCTGCACTAATGGCGTACCCCCCTTTTCGAGAAAGGCGCTGAGGTTTTTGTTGTCTGTCTTGTCTAAATTACAAATACGACTGCCATCACCAAATGAAGGATACCTTTTCAAGACCTAAGCCTGTTTATTAAAAAACATTTTGACATTAAACTTGTTGAATCCGGTTACTCTTGACAAGCTACACCCTTCTGGAGTTCTTGGTGCTAAGCTGATATGGCGTTACTGGAATCCATTAGCTCATGCAAGTATTCCTCTTCCTGTTACAAGACGGTATACAGAGGACCATCCTGTTCCTGTTAGCCTCTACCGTTAGCATGTGGCGACATCCTGTAGAACACCGATTACGCATGGCCCTTCCCTCGCTTCAGTGTTGCCAGGTCTACTAATTTTTGTAATGTTCTACCGCTCTACCGATTTTAAATAAAATTCTACCGAAAAGTTAAAGCAAATTATTGTGATCAATATTTTTATTTCTTACTTAATATTGTATACCTACAATTTACCTAGTATCCATTTATAACTCAAAATTCAATTGAATTAAGAAAATTAATTAAATAATTTGTAATGGTAGTAGTTGGTAGTGGTGGCGTCCTCTATTGGTTATTAAGAAATTTAACTGTTACAAACATATTATTTTGGTGTATTCACTCTACCTCTAAACCGAAGTACTTGTCTAATATTTCTATTTAGTGGTAGTCGATTCCCCGTCGTATGCGTTATAGGCTTAGGTAATCCCCCGACAGAAAAATCCCTTATTTAACCGAGGCGTTGATGACTAGAGTTTAAAAACATAAAAGTTAAAACAAATAAGATATTTCATATTGAATTGTGAAAGAAAGTGGCAACATTATTTTATGGCACATTCACAACAACAATTTGAACATGTTATTCTCATGCACCATTAAGAAAACACTGATTTTGCAGGATTGCACGTGCAAATACAAAAATAACCATTTTTTATAGTTAGGTCACGAAATTTCTACAATCTCCCGAATTTTGCAGTAAACTACCGAAAATTTACGATCGTCTCTACCGATAAAGCATGGGTTGGACCTGGCAACACTGCTCGTTTTGCTCAGTATGGGGGCGCAACAACCAAAACTAACTCAAGGCATGTCCGCTCGCTTCGGGGGCGCAACCAAAAAAAAAACGAATCAAAACTAAGCCAAGGCATGCTTAAAATAAAGAAAAAAAAACATTTTTTGCAAACACAACCTTAAAAAAACTCTTGCCACTGACGGGAATGGAACCCGGAGTTTGGTATCAAAAGCGAAGCATCTAACCCAGTATACCACTAGATCTGCTGGAAGCAACTGAATAAACAGGGAAGCCATTCGAACAAATCATCTAAATAGTAAACAACCCAAGTACTGCATGGTTTATAATAGTTGCTCGCTAGAGGCTAATCAGAATAATGGCAGAGGGCACAGGCTAATGGCGCAGCTTATGGATGATCCTCTGTGTACCGCCTTATCTTCTTGTTGTTTGCCAAGATGTGGGACCGATTATTTTATTTTGAGTCGCACATTCATACGCTAAGCGAGGGGTATCTTCTCTAGATAAATCATAGAAAATCTTGGCATATGGTACGATATAATCGCAAGGAATATTTTCTAGCCCCATATAAAGTAATTACCTGGTGCAGTGACCTGGCGTCAGGTCCGGTAAGTAATTTCTAACAATTCTAAAATAAAGGGGCGGGGCACCAACCTGTTGAATCGTAATGCCAAATTGGAATTCAAATGGATTTTGAACACAACACCTTCAGGCATTCGAAGAGATTCAAATTTCCTCCTAAAAATATGGGACCTATAATATGGTCACCCAGAATGCCCGCCCAAATATTTATTTTTTGAGGAAACTGAGGCCTTTGCGAAATGGATGGGGGTTTTCATGACTCCAATTTCTGCAGTTTTTGGTGTTGACTGTTCCATTCAAAAAAGGTTCTCTCAACTCTAAAAAAAATATGCCTGAGATAATTGGAATTTGCTTCAATCCTTCGTGCCATAATCTCGGTTAACTCGGGGACAAGTCTAAACTTATAAGGATGAAATCTATTATTTTTTAAAATCTTCTTAATGGAAGAACACGAAATATTGCATGTCTCAGCCACTTGCTTGGTAGGTACATTGCTGGGGGTTATTTACCATTTTAGCTACGACCTGCGCTTGCACGTTTTCCCTAATTTTGGGTCATTCAGATACTCGGGCATCTTTTACCGTACCTAATACTTGAAATTTTGACAAAATCTTCTGAAACTGTTTCCTACACATTGGCCTTTCCGGAAAGCATTCATTGAAGAAGCGAACAGAAGCGTGATGGTAATTCCGATTAACCTCACCAAAGATGATAACTGATTGTATGTTATCTTCAAGCAAACGCGCCGTTTGAGTTAAATGCTATTATCGAAGTTTTTCGAACACTTGACAGGTACGTTTTAAAATAACAAATATCAGAGAACCCACGAGAGAACCATGGCAGCTACAGTTAATTGTAGCATCTGGTGGTATAAAACGTTTTTACCGCCTGAAACTGGGCATCAGAAAATCAGATCTAAAACTGGTCGCTACCTGGTCAAAGTCGAGGGTTGAATTAAGCATAAAAAACCTTCAAAATGAAGTGTCACATGAATTGTCTCATATAATACCGTTCCAAATTTCCTCGTAGTATACCAAACGGTTCAAAAGTGAGAGGGGGGCAAGGGACTTTATGTCCTCACTGTATAACAACACAATATTTTCTATTTTAGAATTCGATTCAGAATCCAAAAGTGAGTTTAAATAGGAGTCCATATTTAAAAACAAAACGATTCGAGCGGAAACACATAAAAAATTAAACTATATATGCATGCGCTCTTCGTACACATAGAGAACAAGACTTGTTTCCTCTCTTTTGTTCTCGGCTGTGCTGTTTTAGGTCATAGTAGTAGTAAACTCTCTTTTGGCCTTTTTCTTGAGAAAATTCAGCCAGAAAAGACCCCTATCCAGGCTTAGCAAGAGGTAGAGCGACCCTTTTACATTGGTTACACCTTGGTGCATGGATACAGATACTATTTTTAGAGCCTCCAGTATGTCGAGTATGTACTCCTGGGGGCTAAAGCAGGACGCCCACAGAATCGGCACAGACCGGCTCGGCACGGCCAGCACTGCCGGCATTCGTTATTAAACGAGATGCCGTTCCGCGCTGCTCCGATTAAATGGGCGCTGCCTCGTTCAATAACGTACATAGCAACTTATGCCGGCCGTGCTGGCCGGTCTGTGCCGATTCAGTGGGCGTCCTGCTTTAGACATGTACTTGCACGGCTTGTTTTAAGGTTCGATCACCACCGGTTGGACGTTCACAAACATAAAAATCTGATGCTTGCACGGGGCTCAAACCACCGGCTGTTTTAGGTTATAGTATTAGTAGTAGTAAGTCTCTGTTGGCCTTTGCATCAGCATTTAGCCAGTTAAGATCTCTGTCCGGGCTTAGCAAGAGCTGGAGCGACCCTTCCAGATTAATTACACCCTGGTGGACTGAGATACTATTTTTAGACCCTCCAGTATGTCGAGTATGTACTCCTGGAGGCTCCGACTTGTACATGCACGGCTTGTTTTAAGGCTCGAACACCACCGGCTTGACGTTCACAAACATTTAGATCTTGTGCATGCATGGGGCTCAAACCCCCGGCTGGACGTCCGATTCTTCCTCGTGGAATCAAAACAGTCCCCGAACGCTCACCACGTGCTCCCCAAACTGATCATATGTGTATATGAAACGGAAGACGAAAGGGCCGATAACCGACACGTGTTCACTCGACCGAAGACGAACCGGAAGTCCTATTTTAGGTTATGCTACGTCCAAGCCAAAGACCGCATAACAAAAGTGAAAACTTCAAAAGGCTAGAATTTCCACCAGATTATTCGGTTTTTCAATCATAAAATATTATGTAGGGATAGAATAGGAGTTTTGCGCCCACCGCCGAAGGTGGAGGTTGCGCGCCACACATATTGGCGAAATTTTCGGTGATTTGGACTGCTTAAATATCTTTATAGACAGCTTAAACAGCTGTTAAGCTGCCTATCCCTACTATATCCTAATATAATATGTCATATCAAAAGTCGAAATTGCGAATAGCTCACCCTGTACAAAAGGCCTATTCTAAAGTATCTTCTCTAGTTCTAAAGTATCTTCTTGGACGATTTTCTTCTCGTCAAATAATGTATTTTTCTTTAAAAAATTATTACTCAAGCAAAAAAACAAATAAAACCTTATTTTTTTACCACAAATCGACATTTTCTCTCAAAAACTAATTTTTCCTATATTTTCGAAGCAGTTAGAGTTCTCCTCTAATTCCTATCGAACTGACGGTTTCTTCAATCCTCGCGACTTTTTCGGCCCTACAACGATTCAAAGTGACTCCTTTTTCAAAAAAAAAACACGCCCAAAAAATACTAGCCATTTTCCGATTCTCGCCAATTTCAATAGGGTTCGGAAACCCGCCAAAAGGGACGTATCCAGAATCCATGCATTTCTGTCTTGAGCTGTTTGCTGCCAAGGGGTGCCCGCTGTTGGTGTGAAGACCATCTAGCCATCTTTTTGGAGGTCTACCTCTATCCTCCTTGTTTCTCTGGGTCTCCATTGAATTAATTTTTTCATCCATTTGCTGTTGTTTTGTCTGGCTACATGGCCATTGCCATATAAGGTGTGCGACACGCTCCATGATATCGGTGACTTTGGTTTTTTGTCTAATGTTCTCACACTCTATCCCTCAGACTGATCCCAAGCATTCTTCGCTCTATTGCTCGTTGCGTCGTTCTAAGTCTCTTTACGCTTCTTTCTGTTAATGAGGCGGTTTCTAGACCGTAAGTTGAGACTGGCAGAAGGCAAGCTTCGTATACCTTACGTTTCAGGCTTCTGGATATATTGGAATCTTTAAATATATATTGGGGCTTTCCAAAAGCCGACCAGGTCAAAGCTACTCTTCTGCCAATCTCCGCCGTTTGACTTTCCTTTCCAAGCTTTACTGCGTGTCCAAGGTATATGTACTGTTCTACGTTTTCTATTATTTGGTCTTGAATTTCCAAATGTTCTATTGGACTCATTATTTTAGTTTTGCTGATATTCATTTCAAGTCCCACTGTTGGTGACATGTGCTTTAGATCTTCTAGCATTGTTCTAAGTTCATATATGTCGCAACTAATATGTACAATGTCATCAGCAAAGCGTAGATTCTTTAAATATGAGCCGTCGATTGTAATTCCTTTATTTTCCCACTGTATTTTCTTAAATATGTTCTCTAGGGCCAGTATAAACAATTTTGGGGAGATTATGTCTCATTGGCGTCCACCTTGACCTACCGGGATTTTATTCGTCTTAGTATCCTGATCTATTTGGACACAGAAGGTGGCATTTTCGTATATGTTTTTTT
>MU187928.1:0-48197 GCA_016904865.1 Pissodes strobi | reverse complement strand
CTAAATCATTAAAATTTGAATTTATTGAGCATAAAAAGCACGTAGGTCATTTCGTTTTTAATGATAAGATTTTTTATTTCCAAAATAGCAAAGAAACATTGAATGCTTTGAAAAAAAAATTAAGATTAATTGTGTTGGATTTTTAACAAATTCATTTGTGTAAAATTAGACATTTTTACTATTCAATGTACCCATTTATCCCCACCACTGCATGAAATAATTTAAGGCTGTCCGCAATATTCTGATAATGGGCATTTAAACGAAATAGGTGACTTAGTTTTTTTTTTCAAAAAAGGAAAATTGTCTTGTTTTAATTCTTTCACACGATGATATGGGCTATTAAGCATTTCCTCTGTATACTATTAAATTAATTTATTAATTCTTATCCTTTCAAGAAACTACTTTTTAACACTTTTTCTTTACCATCAATTACATTATGTTTTTAATTCTTAAGCCAGAGAATTATTGATTGTCAATTTACGAGTAAAAGATGTTTTTATCTTGTTAAAATAAAGCACATATTTATTTTTTTTATTCGGTCGTATAAAACTAAAAGTAAATCACCGGCTAATTATATTATCTTAATTTTACCGGATGTAAACCTTGGTTGAAGTATGATCAAATAATGTGAATTATCTAGAGAAGTAAGTTTTATGTTCTGATGGACTTTTTTGAAAGAATGAGAGAAAGTAAATTCTAAAACCGAAACTAACCGAAAGTTTTGTTTTATGGAGAATGGAGGTTTACCTCACTTTTTTGATGTGGTATAGTTCATGTTCTTATAATCATATACTTTTTGAATTATAATTCCAATAAAACATTTTTAAATTATTCCAAGGGCAATGGTTGAAATTTGATAATATTTATTTAGTAGGTACCTAGAAAGTTTTAAAGACTTTATTTAGATGTTGTTCCGTTTCTAGGTATTTTGGCGAAGGATTATATAAAGTGGAGAGGTCTCATCGGTTTCGTTGTACAACCCTGTATATTACTTCGCCATGTTTAATGGCGACCCAATATTTTTAACAAAAAAAATCTTTAGATGTGAATTCTAGATCCTACAAACTCTGACCGTTGTTTTTGGAACATATAATTTAAAAAAATATTTTTGAATCCTCTCCCTAATTATTATAGGACACTTCAATTTTTAGCTAGTTATATGTCGAAAGTTTTCATACTAGGCATTTTAGGCAGCTCCTAGATTATTTAAACAACTTAGTATCTTCTGGGGCTTACAAGATCCACATACCGTACATTCTTTATGGGATATAAATGGATATACATAGAAAATATTATTTCGCACATCCATAGATGAAGTCAAAATAAAGCATATTTTCTACTCTTCAGGATTGTGTCATTACATTTTCAATACAACGTTTGTTCTTCAAGTCCCCACCATGAACTAATATTTTACGGGCCTGATTTGGTATATCGGTTTTAAGAAGCCTTTGGTTTCTCAAAACGAATGATGTATCAAAGCCGTAAATCGATCGTGTTTCATCATTTTCACGGTTATTACTGAAAAGTATCAGACTTGGTGTATCTAAGAACAGAAGGCCGAAACCTATGCAAACAATTGGAACATATACAGGGTGTTCCATTTAAATACTACCGTTGTTTCCTTTCCGATTAAGATGTGTTTATTATTAGCAGCCTCTAACGCTCCAGCCACAATCCTTTATTTGCCAAAGTGGCTAAACGCTACAGAAGGATTTAGGTACTTACCTGGCAAAATCAAATGAATAACAATAAAAAATAGCAAAATTTTAACAAAAAAGAAACCAAAAAACACCTAACGTTGTTTCCTTTCGGATTAAGCTGGGTTTAATTTTTAGCAGCTCCTAACGCTCCAGACACAATCCTTTATTTGCCAAAGTGGCTAAACGCTACAGAATTTGCTAAAGGATTTAGGTACTTACCTGGCAAAATCAAATGAAAAACAATAAAAAATAGCAAAATTTGAACAAAAAAGAAACAAAAAAACACCTAACGTTGTTTCCTTTCGGATTAAGCTGGGTTTAACTTTTATCAGCTCTTAACGCTCCAGACACAATCCTTTATTTGCCAAAGTGGCTAAACGCTACAGAATTTGCTAAAGGATTTAGGTACTTACCATGCAAAATCAAATGAAAAACAATAAAAATAGCAACATTTTAACAAAAAAGCAACCAAAAAAGGCCTAACTTTGTTTCCATTCAGATTAAGATGTGTTTAATTTTTTGCAGCTCCTAACGCTCCAGAGACAATCCTTTATTTGCCAAAGTGGCTGAACGCTACAGAATTTGCTAAAAGATTTAGGTACTTACCTGGCAAAATCAAATGAAAAGCAATAAAAAATAGCAAAATTTTAACAAAAAAGAAACCAAAAAACACCTAACGTTGTTTCCTTTCGGATTAAGCTGGGTTTAATTTTTAGCAGCTCTTAACGCTCCAGACACAATTCTTTATTTGCCAATGGCAGAATTTGCTAAAGGATTTAGGTACTTATCATGCAAAATCAAATGAAAAACAATAAAAATAGTAATATTTTAACAAAAAAGAATCCAAAAAACGCCCGGCAAAAGGAAGTCTCGATGTGTTGATTTTTGATTGCCCATTTTCAGCGATTTTGCCATACACACAGAGCATGCGCAAAGCAATTTCCCCATAATTACGTTTTAAGACATAAACGTTGACCATCTTTTAAATTATTTCTTAAATTATATAAACTGTCCGACGCATTTTAAGATCATTTACACAAATAGTGCACTATGTAAAAATCGACCTCTCCTATTGGTCGATCCATCTCGTATTACAATATGTCTCCGTGATATATAATCAGTTTCAGTCAAGAGCTCTAGTGGTGTAGAGGTTTAGACAGCTGGCAACCCCGTTACTTTTTTTTATTTTTTTTTAGATTATGTTTCTAAACAGTTTTTTCTTGATTTTGAGTAAGTCTTGGGTTAGTTTGGGTTGGCACCTGATTAGTTTCCTTTTCTTGAGCCCCCGTAGCGAGCGAGCGAAGGAGAGGCCGATTTTTATATAGTGCACTATTTGTGTAAAGGATCTTATAATGCCTGTCCGACCGTATTCTGATACTGTAAGTAATGAACTGTTAAGCTATGTTCCTTTTTTATTTAAAATGTTTGCGAAATGTAATGCAAAGTAATATGGTAAAAGAAAATCTTAGTTAACTCTTTTAGATGTTCCATATTTTTGAAAGTTGAAATTGGCATTATATCGTCTTCGCCCCGGAAGTGAGTAGGTACTATGAGCAAATTTAATTTATACATTTTCAAATTCCCCGTCAAAGCAAACATAATATATGTAAAAACTAATATTTAGGCAACCAAAATCTTTGATTCTTTTGATTGCATATAAGTAAACATAATCGAGTGAATCGAACAAAGTAGTTTAATAAAGAAAACAAACATAACAATATGTATGTATATAAACTTAATAAATATAACAATGTAGGTGTAAATTGAATTGAAACACGTTTATAAAATAACAAAATAATAGATCACACGTTATATTCCCAAAAATCACGTCCAACAGTATAGCATGCGTCCACCCATACAACCCTGAGGGAAAATAATAAACAAATTAAATAACGAATAAAAATCAATAATAAAAAAAGAAAATTAATTTAGGCCTAACATAACAAGCTAGAAATATATATAAAAGTTGAAAAAGTTTAAGCTGTCGCATTTCCGTCAGCACTTGTTTATCGTATTACATAATAGGCGCAATATAAAAATGATATCTCGAGACGATCTTTTCAGTTTTTTAGTTGAAGCCTTCTGATAAAAACAATTTTGTTTTTAAATGAAAAATGAAAACCCACATTTTAAAAAGCTGTAAATTAATTGACAGACCTTGACGACAGATGCACAAAGATCGTTTCATTTCAGGAAGCCGTTTTGCCATAATAAGAATAATGTTAATACTAAGTGAAGAAGAAACTAGGGCATAAATTGTTGGCTGTTTTTTACTTACAATCACGCTTTTATTAATATTTCGTTGGTCCACATCCGATACCTTCTTCGGCATACTGCTCACCAAATTCGCAACAAAGTCTGGGGGAACAGCCTCCTATCTGCTCTAATGGCATTCGCTAAGTCATCCAGAATATTATAATCATACTCTCTCTGATTCAACCTTAAGTTTATTCTACTCCATACATGCCCTATACGATTCATATCGGGAGCTTTAGCAGGTAATTCCACTCGCTCAATGTCATTCTCTCAAAATTTCAACAACCTTATAGAGCTTTTGCCAGGTAGCGAAATGTCACGATCATTTAGATTTTAAACGACACAGGCTTCCAAGGCCGGAAAAAATATATTAACAATATTTCCAACACAATTTTGGAGCCATCGCATTACTTTCTTTGCTACCCTATACAATGAAAAATTTAAGATGCAGATATTCGTTATAATTCTGGCTGTGGTTGATTTAAATATAAATTCTAATTAAAACTATAGCAAAATTTCGAATAGCAAAATTTCTTAATTTGTATCGACAAATACAGTGCCGAAGTGCTCGAATCTCGGTTTCGGACGCTTTCTTGACGGATGTCGAAGATATTCTTTTTTGGCAATTGACGTGGTCGTTTCCTTGGAAGCGATGAAGAAAGGAGAGAAAGACAAGTTTGAAAGTGACGATATTATCCTTGTAATTTTTGACCATGCATCAGGTCAGTTTTTCGTATCAACTCATCATTAGATAAACTGGCAAGCACACAGCCATTAATATTTCCTCTTAATATCAATACATTCGCCCCGTAAATGTACTTTATGTAAAGTGAGGTTACCTTTTTAAAATATAAAGCCTTGTGTTTATATATTAGATAGATAAAATTATTTATAATTTAACTTGGGACCTTCCGCGGGGCTGATTGTTAAACCTCCACCCGGCCTTTCCTTGGACCACATAGTATGACGTGCAGCTTCGGACTTAGTCCCGCCCATCACTAACCGTCGAGTATCCGAGTGCCGTTACTGGCCGCGGTACTTCGGCCAAATTTTTATAGAGGGTACCGAAGATTAAATAGTTGCATTACTGATCGTCAATAATTAATAGGGGTTTAAATGTAGAAGGTGCAGGTATTATTCTCAGTGTTTTTGTTTGTTCTTTTAAGACAATATATAAAACCCTTATAGAGGGCTTGGCACTTTCGATAAATTCAAGGTTATCCATGTTGCACTTTATAATACACACTAAGAAATACTGTAGGTATCTACAGAGCGGAATTCATACAAAAATAAGAAAATCCCTTCCGACTTTATCTAGGCTTAGGACTGACAGAATTTGAAACAAACAACAAACAAACAAATATACGGGAAATGTTTAAAGAACTAAACAAATAAATTAACCTCAACACTCTGTATATCGAACACTACCAACTTTAGCACTAAGATGAATTGGGAATCATTATCTTGCAGCTGGAGGTAAACGAAGTAAATTTTTCGTCTCGACTCGACTTACCAATCGCCCAAACTAACGCAATTATCCTAGCCATCAAAGTTGGCTACGGTGTGACGTCATAATAGGTTATCGGCACAGCAATAATGTTTAGTCCATGGAAACGAATAATTTCAAATTTCGACTTTTGGCCAAAATTTCACGCCAAATACCCCTCTGTGTGGGTCGGTCAGTTGCAAACATCAACTCAGGTAAGTTTTTGTTAGGGTCAGTAATGATACTATGACCTAAATAGATTGGAATCGTTTATCAAAATAAATTATCGTGATCAATGACGGCACCGAAACCGACAAAAAATTGTTGCGGTCAGTAGTGGGACCACCCCCAGGTTCGCAGGGAGCAGTAAAAAGCCTTAATTGGAGCTAAACAAGTAGCGGTGTGGGTTGGGAAATAGCCACCAACCACTGTCAGTGATTTCCACTTCTGTGTGACCAGGTGTAAAAGACAAACAAGTAGGCCCTATAATTACCTATCTTATTTTTATCGAACTTACCGTTAAGTGAGTTTTATTCGATAAGTATCTTTTATTGTCTATATTACCGTTTCTTATCATAACTTAATCAACTGATACAGACTTCTTTCACTATCGAATCCTATATTATCTCGGTTATCGAATGTTTTGCTAATATTATTGAAATTATCTTGCTTATATCACGGTAATTATCTGATTTACGTTTTTTGTATTACGTACATTTACCTAAATATACACTCTTACTGTAGGTCACATATTTACGAACCGTATTTTTATCGAACTTATCGTTAATTATCGTGAATCGTATCTATTATCTATTACTGTTTTCGACCGTAATTTGGTTTAGGAATACTTACTTTCTTCATTATCGTATCTGATATTATCTCGGTTAGCGAATGTTTTGCTAATATTGTAGTAATTATCTGATTTGGTCTTTTATTGTGTATACTCACTTAAATGCTACTTATTTATTGTAATTTGCTGTAAGGCTGTAATAACTACCAGTCTAGGTTTTTCTCCATAAGCAGGTTATCGAATTGAGCTTACTTCGATTTCCCTCTGTAGATTTTACTGACTACATGTACAGGTCAAATTATTGATATACTAATTTTTTAACTGTTTATCGCCCTCATGGGATTAATTTGTAATTGTTTAATTTAGAGGATTACTTAATCTTTATTTAGGGCGTTCTGTGACTGTCTGGTACTTAGTCAGAATTTTATAAATTCAGATATTAGTTAGGTAGTATTGATTATATAAAATTTAAGATCAGGTTAATGATTTTGCAATTTGGTTGAGACTTAGCGTAGAGAATTTAATTTTAAGCGCAGTACTATAAACTCAATTAGGTTTGAGATCTAATTAATATACCATTGTGAACGAAATATCTTAGAAAATATTTAATCTCTAAATAAATAGCTTAAGTAGGATCTTTGATGTTCATTTATTTAGGTATGCTGAAGTTAAGGTGAAGCTGATTTTATGGAAGTTCCTTTAATCTTTCTCGTAAATAGGGTTATTTTCTTAATTTTACTGCCTAAATTTCAATGCTTAAAAATCATTGATATATTCATACTAGAAAATTTAGTTGAGCCTTCGCCCAACTGTCAACAACTCTATGACCTACACTTATAAATATTAACATTGCTGAGTGAATCAGGCATACGGACCGGTTGTTAAGCCATTAACAAATCGTGTTACAAACTTCTTTTTTGTGTACGTATTGCCTTTCTGTTTGACGTCCAAAATACTTACATTTCTTTTAACAGTCTTTACAGTTTTCTTGCCTGCTGCTGTTGTTCAGTTTCCCTCAATTATTTCCAATTGTTCTTTTATAGGTGTCGCTGTTCGTATTTCGTAACTTTGTTTATCACGAGACTTTCTCTTCAGAGCGTCCGGTTTTAGCTTTTCTTTTAGGATCGGAGCAAACCTAAAGAACGAGTTTGTCGACGTAGATATATATATATTTTTTGCACAGGAATAGCTCTATATGGTGTAAGTTGACTGACTTTGCGTGATTTAGAAGGTCTAGGATTAGGATAGTTGTTGATGTTTTAAAATTGATGTTCATGGCGTGATGTAGAGGGTCGAGGAACGGGTGTTAAGGCTATAGCAGGTTATTTTAATCGCCCGCTGTATCAGCTGGAATGGATTCATAATGGCCTCAACTCATTTGCATCCGCAAACTCATCCTTAGTAAATCTATCCGGATTTAAAGGATTCCAGCGATTCTATACCCAAAAGAGATAGCTTTCTCCATGGTAGCTACTTTTAAAAAGCCATATTTAAAAGTAGTTGAGCTTTTGAGCGTATTCTGTGGTTCTTTTATGAGCTGTATTGGTAAGATGCAGGGTAGCGTTTGCTCTTGAAAGGACCCAACATGTTAAGTAGTAGATCGTCGGAAGTATGCGGTGGAAGAGATACCATGTGTATAAAACTATTTTTGCAGTATTTGTATGTTTACAGAGAAATATGGCTAGAGTGGATATCTAAAACGAAAAGAACGCTATCCCTTGACCTTTTTTGGAAGTGTTTTAGCCATTCCCAAATAAATCTGAATGAATCTACCCATTTTAAGAAGATGAAAGAAGAACCCCAACTGGACCATTCTTTTGAAGCGCTGGGGATATTCTTTTTTGTAGATATATTAACGTAGGTAGGCAATAGTTACCTGCCGCACTAACGGAAATACTGCTGTTATTGTTCGTCCTCCCTCTGTCGAGTAACAGCTGCTACTTTCTTAACACCTTTAGACCCATGCACCTTTCGGTGGTCTACGGTAACGCCCGTTTCATATAGTTTTAACCAACCCCTGATTATGCTAGCATGGTTAGCAAAACGCGCGTCAAGTGCAAAAATTGTGTTTGGGTATTGTGGATAAAACTATGTTTTAATGACATTTCATGTTAGAAGGTTTCAATTAAAAAAACGACAAATGTCTCTCGAGATATTGACTTAAACTTGAAATCGTGTCGATTATGTGATATTACAACCAAGTACCGACGCAAATGCAACAGTTTTTGAATTTTTGAACAGTTTTCTTCTCAGCCCTGTATAATATCCAAATATTCTTGTTAGTGCTAAGCGACATCTTGACATGAAACCTTTCAAAATCTGAAAAGCTCATCAAAATCTGCCAATTCGTTTTCAAACTATAACAATTGGAAATAATGCTAAAATTGTTATTTCGTTTTTTTGACGAGCAAAACTTATAGAAATAAAAATTTATGGTTTCGATGTAACTTCCAAATGTCACTGAACTGAAAAGTAAATAATAACATATTATAATAATTATCTTGTAATAGGAGAAAATATGAACCGATTTATTTGAAAATTTGGCAGACTGTGTTTTGTTTGCGTGTGGTACAATGCTGAAGAAATGGCTAAATGACTGAAAAAAAAATAAAAGAAGAAAGAAAATGAAAGGAGAAAAGAAAAGCTGACAGTTATAGCAGCAACATTGAAACAGAGCGACTAAGCGAATCGATAAGCAAAAAAAAGGTGAAAGCATAGCGGTGTAAAATAAGTCTATGTAAATATTGATCTCCATTCATCAAGAAATATCATTCGATTACTATCCAGGTCATTTTAATATTGAAATTGCTTTAATAAACAAAATAATGTAAAACATGAATTAGATTTGGCACTTTCATTTTAGTTACCGTATACCATGTGATTAAATTCGAATTGCAAATTAAGAAAAGTAACGAAAGCAAATTTTTGCAACCTACCAATGCGAGTTACAAAGAGTAGCAACAATGAAAATCATACCGTAAAATGAGGCGACTTTGATCATTTTAAAGTTAATTTTGTCAATATAAAGTTTACTTTTTTTGGCAGTTCAAACTAAAACATGGCTAATGAAAGACTTATATAGGTAAAGTGCAAATCTGTACCTAGAAAATAAAAATTAAAAAAAAATTAATTAACAAATAAAAAGATGGTGATCAGCTTCCTACACCCTCTGATACCCTCTCTGAAAATACGTTTAAAATGCACACAACATGTATAAAGTAGTTTTTTTTTATTAAAGACATTTTGTATTGGAGGCGACTTTGATAGACATAACTTTATCTACATTTTACTTTTCAGCATTTTTATTTTTAAAAATAAAATACATATTACGGTGTAAAATAATGTGGAATTACAAAATGCACACAAAACCACATAATAAGAACGAACAACTAAAAATCTGAAAAATAGGAACTATAACATTGTTTGGCTGGTAATGTTTGCTGGGCTTGCTGGGATATTTAAAAGTTAAGTTTATTTAGACATTTCTTGCACGTCAACTTTTTTCTCCGCGGTTCCATCAACATTTGCTGGTACAGGCAACAAGGCACAAATGTCTGACAATGGCACTGTCGATATATCTTTTGGTACAAGCTTAAAAGCTGGGGTTTCCATGTTTGTCGACTAATACCCAACGACTGCATATTTAATTTCTAAAAACTGTTCTTGAATTTTGCACTAATATTTGTATTGTATGGATTGTTCTTTCCCTCCAAGAAAATTCTGCTACCAATAGTTCTGGATCGGGCTGCGTATATTCTGGTTCCTCCATAACTGAACAATCGGCATCGGTATTCCGGCTCCGACATGTCAAAAGCTTTCCACGTAATAAATATGAAAGAATATCGTCGACAACAGACCCTGGATTTTTGAGCTTATTGTGCCCTGACGTTCCCAGAATTTTGTCAAGAACTTTCCTGGGGTTGATAGGGTATATAGCACTTGCGTAGAAACCGTTAATAAGGTTTCGCTTTATTGCAGATTCTTCTTGGTCTTAAAAATGCCACGTCCAACGGTTGGCATATATGGGTCGAATATGGTACAAGACAAACGAAAGAAATATTGTTCTCTTCGCATGAAAGCATTATGGATTCACTAAAATGCGATGCGAAGTTGTCTCCGGTTAGCACCTTCCGTCCTTCTAATAATCGCGCATGCGGCAAGAAGCAAATTTCAAACAAATCCTGAAATGTGTTTGTATCTATCCAACCATGGGAGGTCCTATTAAATCTGCATCTAGTTGCACAATACGGCTTGCCACAACATGGGTAACATTTAAATCCTCCTTCCTTCCATGTATTGTAGGTATAGGTCTCTTATAATATTACATACGGTGGCAATAGGGTCCCATCCGCAGATCCACAAACCGGGATGGAAGTGTTATTTTTAGAATGATGTAAGACTTTCCGGGTATTTAGTAACCGATATATAGCATGGGCTTTTCCTGGAGCATTGCCGACGTTGGTTACATCATAACTAAAATAATTTTTGGACTTTACCCCTTCCAATAATGTCTGCTGCAAGTTCGCAAAAAAAAATCTCTAGTATTTCCCTGGCGAGGCGTTGAGCAACATGTGTTGTGTATCGTTTTAACAGGCTAAAGGCCCAATCTTTGCCTGGAATGGTATTCTTAAATTTGGTTACAACTCGTCTGCATTTATCCAAATAGGCCTTGCCGAGCATTTTAAATCCAGAAGATTAAATAGGAACCCCAATCGGCACATTTAACAGTCGCATTTATAATAACTCTTACTTCTGCAGCGGAAAATACAGGTTGCCCACCAGCATTACGTGCATGCATTACCTTAGCGCATTCAAAGTTATAACCACTTAACAAAATGTACAATAAGGTGATGTTTGATTTACGATTAATTTTTTAGATCGTTTCTTTGAAATAAAATCTCGACGGGTGATTTTTACATACGAGCCGTGCTGTGTTACGATCGTCCTCCGGCGTCGCGTCGCAAGATGGTCCTTCTGTGTAAATATAGATATGGGCTTCAGTGCGTTTCATATGAAACATACAATGATGTAAAGTAAAAACGGCACCGTAGGAGCACAGTCGGTGCACGATCGTCATGTGAAAATCAGCCTTCAACCACCACTTGTGTAAGCGTGCAGCTGCCGAATGCAAGGTCACAAAATTTGAAAATAAATGGCGACGCAATGGCAACAATTTTCTTTTCGGGTGGGAGCAACTATCAAATTCGCCCTTCAAAATCAAAGTCTGTACGAAATAGTCCTCAGTATATCGTCGTCCGACTGGATGGCTTTCATGTCGAGAAAACGGATACTGCAATCATATTACGGCACCTAATGGAAAATCAAAATTAGACGCAATAGCTATTATGTTAAAATAAATGATGATGCTATATGTTGAGGCATTGGGTTTCTGTACAAAACAATTCTCAGTATATTGTCATCCGAACGGATGAATTTCATGTCGAGAAAAGCGACACCGCAATCATTTTCCTCTCTGTCTGTACAAATGGTCTCTAACAACAATCAATTGACTACAGAAAATAGTATTAATAATACTAATATTCATTTCTCAGTTGCGCCTTTTGCTAAAAATCTTACACCACAATTTATTAATCTATTTAAAACTACTGTGTCAAATTTGCGAAGAGGCAGGTAAATACAGTTTCTGTATTGTACAGGGTGTCCCAAATTCGAGCCTCATCATTGGGATCTCGGGAACTAGAAGAGATACGGGGTCGGTTAAATAGACAAAGTTGCGCGATTTGATGCTGATCAAAATGCCACCTTACAAGTTTAAATATTCATTTTCCGAAGATTTTTGGAAAAAACCGAATATTCGCGATTACTTTTTAATTTTTTTATGACTCTATTTGAACAGAATTGCTACTTTTTCTGTTCTACAAGATGATGTTATCAGATTTTCAAACCGACGTTTCATCTTTGAGCTGTCATCATCAACACATGATTTCTTATGGAAAATGTCACTAATATGAATTTTTCGAATAAGTGCGATACATCATTGGTTTTGGGACCTTAGAAGCTTTTAAAATCCGTAATAAAAATCCAGGGCCGTATTTAAAAAAACAAAGTTGATGATGGCAGCTCAAAGACGAAACGTCGGCTTGAAAATCTGAAAACACCATCTTGAAGAAGAAAAAGAGTAGCAATGAAAATGTGAAATTTATTTTGTTATATCTATTCAAATAAAGTCATAAAAAAAAATCGCAAACATTCGGTTTTTTCCAAAAATCTTCGGAAGTATTCGGAATTTTTAACCTTCCGGAAGTGGCGCCAAGTCTAACAGACCCGGCCACTTTTTAGTTGCGTATCCTGGCTCTCCAGATATTGCTACAACTGCGTCCAGCCCGGTACCTTCCTACAATACCGTTAAGTGTTAACCTGACTAGGAAGATCGACAGAGGTTGAATTTTGACAAAAGTTATTATACATAAAGTCTGTGAGACTTGGCGCCACTATCCGTGTAACTATTTTTGTGTGTTGAGTAATTTGTTTTTTTTTCCATATTGGTAAGTAATCACAATATTTTTTGATGTATTGTTTAAATAATATTTTGGATTAAGGGTAACTGTTGTATTGTGTAGTGGTTCTTAAAAATTAGTTTTACATAAGCCACATTCAGTTTGGCGTTCTTTTGGACAAAATATTCCACAAGCAGTCTGGGAGAGGAGACAAGATTATGCCGGAACATCTGCCAATTCAGAGCCGCAAGAAAACATTGCACCAGGAACCCGTAATAGTTTTTTTTTGGTGTAAAGGACTCGAAAACCAATTTTTTTTGTGAAAAGTGTAAGAAATTTATATGCCTCTCTCACCTAAAATCTTGGTGTCCTGTTTGTTTAGATGCCTTAGACAATAATTAAAACTGAACATCTGACTTATCTTCTACTCATTTAAAGCAGAAAAACCAAAAAAAATGTCTTAGTTGTTGATTTTTATGCATTTGTATCTCTCGTAATTTTTTTTATGTGTTACTTTCCTTTTAGAATAAATTTGGAACCAATTCTGTTTTTTAGCCTTTTGTTTTTATTTTTGACTAATAAATAATACGATAAAACATATCTCGCAATAAATTTTTGTTAAAAATTACCCTACATATTTTTTCCTTAGCTGGGTCTGTCAGACTTGGCGCCACCTCTTGTGTTACTATATAGTGCGCCACTTCCGGAAGGTTAATCAGCATCAAACTACGCAACTTTGCCTCCATTTAATCGACCCCTTATCTCTTCTAGTTTCCGAGATCCCAATGATGAGGCTCGAATTTGGGACACCCTGTACAGTAAGATTACACCTTTGCCAATTAGAGAAGGCTGGAATGTTGTTTATAAAATACAGCGTTACGATTGGGATTCAGTGCATATTGGCCAAACACTTGTGGCCCTCTCGGAACATGTCATACAAGAGGGTTATGCCATGAACTTTAACAAACCGACAACTGTAGAACTAACAATAAAATTCCCACAAGAGATTGTTTTTGAAAATGATTAACATCAACAACACTAATAATTGCTCAAAGAAAATAAGTGACATACCAAATTTAAGTTCCATTTACAATTATCTTCTTAATCTTCACAAATATAAGTAGCATTGATTAATGGAAGAGGATTTACCTTATGCACATTCGAGCCCAACTTGGGAATGAATTTTTCTCTTTTTTTTTTAAACTGTTCCATTTTAAATATTCGTGACTGCTCCGAGCACACTTCTGTTCTGTTCCGGTTTTGCAATGTCGTACAATCACGACTGTTCCAGAGCTATTCCTGCTTACCTGTCGCTTGTGTACGCTAATTGATTTTATATTGTGTGTTTTATATTTATGTTACGGAACTTGACGAACTATTTTTTGTCATTGTTGCTACTTCTGTGTAACTCGCTTTACCATGCAAATTTATGACCGAAACAATTTCGTATAAGTTCATATTAACGATCCGGATCTACTTTACCTTCTTCTCTTCTTTCGTCGGCGGACTTTTCAGGCTTATCAAAAATGGCGCGTACAGGAAGTCAAGCATGGCTATTCCGAATAACATCCACTCGAAACCGATGTTTTTTATGAGTGTGCCACTCAACGCAGGCCCTAAAACAGAAAAGTTCAGACTAACACAAGAGATTCTATTTTCTGTCATAATTTTCTGAAATATATATCATACTTTTTCTATATTATGAATTAATCCAGTATAGTTATTATTCTATGAGGTATGAAAGTTTTTAAGAGAAAAAGGAATATCCTGGTCCAGGATCTTGGTTAGAGACCCCAATACCCTCAGCAGTGGAAGTAAATAACCAATAAATAAATAGAGCCAAGTGTTACTTCGACACCTGCTGGAAATTCACTTTCTGGATTGGCTTGTACACTTTTTAGGTACTTCTTTGGTGTCCTTCATATACAAATAAATGTAATGGGAGATAAATCTAACGGCCACCCAAGATATTTTATAGAACCTCGTTCCCCAATCCATTCACTTGAAAATGTTTGATGAAGATACTGGCATGCAGCTGTAAATACGATATTTCACATTATTAATTTGTAAAGCAGACGTATATTAGTGTTTCCGAGTACCTCTGCATTGAAAATTTCAAAGTAAAGGTTATTTAGTAAATGTTGCAATTACAGTACCTATCATTATTATTATAGTTATAGGCAAACGGCTTAAAAGTCAAAGCCATTATTCATTGCGTTGTTCGACCTTTATATAATACAATCGCCTAGCTAATAGCAGACTGTTCCTATATCATTCGTCAAAGAAAAGAGTCTATTAAGAAAAATATGAGAAATCAACTCAAAACGATTAATAGCAGAGCTATATTATTCAGTAATTGATATTCGCTGAATTTTTGTAATAGAACTGTATTTACATTTCACACACCCGAATAATTGATCAAAATGATGTATCTAGGGCGTATTTTTGAGCCAGTATTTCATTTGGCCCTCTAATATTCCTTTAATTTAATGCTATGTCCTTCCTAGAGAGTAGATCTCGTCTCAAAAATTACATTAGTAACAAATCTACATGGAACTGTTTACGTAATTTTAGCAAGGCATCTTAAGCAAACTAGATTTAAATTAATTAATTGGCATGTAGTAATATACGCCACTGGTTAGATAAAAAAACATTTAACACAGCTGTAAAGAAGAGATTTAACTGCAACATAAACACAAAATATTATGAGAATTACTAGAGAAATAAAGTTTTTAAGCATTATGCAGAAAAATTGGGTACCAAACAAAGTGAAACATAAAATATGTTAAAAACCATAATTTTTCTTTATAGAATGAAGAATATCGCTTACGAAAATTAATTCGATTAATTGAAGAATTAAGCTTTAACCAGAAATCCTACGGAAACTATGTTTTATTAGTAAATTAATAATTAAGGTCACTGACGGTAACACAAAAATCATAGCAATGCCCTTTAATTGCTGAAAGCAAATTAATTCTACCGAGCAAATTTTATAGACGACGTAACTTTGGAATAGGCGAGGACGTGACAACCCTGCATGGCGGAGCGAGCGCGGTGAAGGGGTGATGGTGCATGTCGATCGAGGGGCGCGCGGAGGCGGAGTGAAGTCATGAAATGATTAAGAATGATGAGTAGGGTTGCCAAGTGTCCTCCTTTCGGGAGGACAGTCCTTCTTTAAAACGCTGAGTCCTCCTTTCTCCCTTGTCACCGAAATGTCCTCCTTTACCACTAAAACAAAAATATAAAAAATAATAATAAAATAGCAATTCAATCTCAAATCATGTTACCACTGCTAAAAGATGTTTCGTGTTCAAATATTAGTTTCCATAGCACCGTTTGAAATTTGTCATAGCGGCCTCTGCCTGGTCAAATAATATTATTCGATGGAGTACAGTATGTACGGTATAGAATATAGATGCCTCTATTCCATTATATACGTACACTTCGGGTTTATAGACAGTTTCGGTTAGTTGTTTAGGTAGTTTTTGCGCCTTATTTGGCAGTTACAATTTTTGAAAAAGGGGCATTTTCGAAATTTCTGTTTTCGCCATACAAAAAATGCCATAAAATTCCAACCGTGCCCAAATTTCTTGTTTTTTAAATTTGAGTTTGAGCTCATGCGATAGGTGATGCCAAGTTCGATTTCCACAGAAGCGGAGTTAAAAATTTATTTTTATTTAACAAATACGCCCGTCTTGAAATGGGAAGAAAAAAATGCTTTATGAAAAAAATAAATTTAAAATAAATGTCGAAACCGGGGGTAACAGTTGATGAACACAACTTCAGTTGTGTGCTTATAAAGTGAGGCACATAATTATTTTTGATGATTTACCTAAAAAATAACGGTAACAATTATTAAAAAAATTAAGCAGTTGGGCTTTTTCCCCTTTGGATAGCTCTTCACCATATTTCAAAGCCGCGAGCCGCCACTGGAAAAGGCCTCCCTTGGCTCATGGAAAACTTGGCAACCTTAATGATAAGTGTACTTTACCTCTAGATTTTATTCAGATAAGGGAAAATAATATATAGTCGATATAGCGAACAAAACTATCGCATTTATCTCTAGAATTTATTCCGTGAAGATAACATAGAAGAACGTGTCCGCGCAGTGAACAAGGTGTTTGTATTTTTAGTTCTGTTTACCTATAGGTTTTATTTAGATTCTATGTGAGGTTCATCGGTTTAAGTCCGTGAGTCACTGTTTGATAAGCATTTTAAATTAAAATAAGACCAGGGACGCCGGCAGAGGTGGGGGGGGGGGGGGGGGGCAGTTGCCCCCCCTGGGATATTAAAATAACGTTTAGTATAAAAGTACATTTGAAATTCAGTGAAACATGCATAGGTACCCGAAAATTACATTTAGTATTTTCTTACAATAATACAACAACAATTAAAAGATCATTCAGTACCCTCCGACATGTAAAAACCTGATTGAGATCAACCATGTCTGAGGAAAGATCTCTGGTCTCTGTATGCTTAGACAGAGTTATTGAAAACGCGATAAATCGGTTTTCACAAAAGAGAAGAAATCTGCTATTACTTTTCTCTGATTAGGAAAATATAGGTATGCACATCCATAGTACATAGTACCTATATTTTTTACGGTAGATACATTTCCAATACAAAATTTAAGTGAAAGCTAGGCTACAGTTAAACTTAACTTAAGTTTAAGTCTAGCAAACCGAAACCGTATATATGTATTTTTGACAATAAAATTATTTGAGTTTCAATCTATCTTTACTTTGCCCCACAGGCGGATCTATGAGGGGGCTACAAGGGCTATAGTCCCTCCTCCCATAGGCTCTCAAAAGTTTCTGCAATATTTGTATACAAATAATACAATTTTTAAATTCAATTAAATCTAACCTAAAAAAAAGAAGAAGAGTTTTAACAATTGCAGATTCGATTGATATATTTTATCATCAAGGGCGAGGTCCAGTTCCAGTTTGCTTTTGTTGCCTATTGCCCAGCTCTACTTTTTTTACGTTAAATTGACTTGGGAAATGATATATTTTATCATCAAGGGCGAGGTCCAGTTCCAGTTTGCTTTTGTTGCCTATTGCCCAGCTCTACTTTTTTTACGTTAAATTGACTTGGGAAATTTGTCAATAATGCTTGGTAAAATCCGCTTCTTTCGCTCGTGGAAGGCGTATTTTTTTTAAGCATTTTAACGACTTTTGGGTAACAATTGGGCGTGGCACCCCCAAATTCTTCCGCCTTGAACCCCGCCTGCGACGAGCTTTTCCCTAGCGACGACTTGCTCCCTCCTGTACTTTGACCTGCTGACGCACATGAATAAGACCGTAGTTCTAACTAAGCTAAGAATATTATAAATAATGTTGGTTCGATGATGTCGTCCAACGACTATAACAGTAAAAAAATCATTAGTTTAAAGTAACTATAACGGTCATTATAGGGGAGTCAACGTTTTTGATTCAATTGTAGCCAAAACTTGAGTTTTGATCACATTTATCATTTGAAAACAATACTTAAACATAAATGATAATACAACAGTAGCATGTTGGCACAAAAATGGAAAGTTGTCTCATTTTCTGATTTCTGACACGTTTGCCTCTTATTCAGGTAAATAGATTGTGTATGTAAGGGGCAAATTTTGGATTTGCTATATTATCTCGTGATAAGCTAATTGTGAAATTAAAATTAATCGATAAAAGTAATGAGCCGTTGATGTCTAACGATTTAAAAGAAAATTAATAAAAGTACAAATAAGATGTTGTTTAGGCAACGCTTCTGATTAAATTTTTATTTAAATAAGTTTCCCGTTTCGAAGAAAATATACATATACATAAATGGGAATAGAACAATGGCGTATCCGCGCAGATAAAGTTATCTATCTCATTTTCAATTGTGTTCGCCTCTAGGTTGTACTCAGAACAGGCCAGGGTTGGGTCTATAACGTGATAATTGCGTACCGGTGAAACGTCAAAAGCTTAAGCTAGCATCATAAATATCTGTTTTTGTGGATATTTATGTGACATTTAAAAGTTATTGTGTTGACTATTGCAGTAAAGGTATAACATGCGGAACTAGAAATAAGTGTATCCCCAAAAACCTATAGGGTGATCTATTTAAAAAATATACAGAATATTTATAGTTATGGCCATCTTTTCGATGCTCATTAGTTTCATCTGATAACAAATTCTAGACTATATAACAACTTTCTTCCGAAAAAAGAAGTTTTCTAGGACCAAAAATAAAATCTGTCCAAACATATGGAAAACCGATGCACCCTGTTAAGAAAATAATATTGTATTTATAAATCAACGTTTCCAACGCTGGTTATCGTAATTTAAAGAAATCTATCGGCGCCGTTAAACATGTGTCGTTTTGTCGATCTCACTTATATTTTTTCACGGGTGGTTTGCATGACAACATCCCTTCCGTCTCGGGTTTGATTTATTTTTAGCTTTAGTTAGTTGTGGTAAGAGCATCGAGCAGAAAAGATAATGCAACTCGTAGGCTTTGGCTTTCACGTGTTTTCTACGTACTTCTCCGTTTAAGAACCGGCATTTTGTCTTTCATAATAAAAATCCGATGAAAAATTAAATGAGTTGTTTTTGTTATAAACATTTTGGTCCTTCGAGTCGCGGATGAAGACGGAAGAAGTGATGTGCATAGTTGGAAAAGAGATTTAGTGTGTTAAATCTCAGTGGAATTTTCCAAAGTAATTTGAAAGCCCAAGGTAAACGTCGTCGTACGTTTATAGTGCCGTGTGTGATACAAAAATTAATTTAACGTGTAGTTAAATTAATGTGGGCCTATTACCTAGTGTGGAGAGGTAATATTGAGTATACATGGTATACAAATTAATGTTAACCGATTACCTAGTGTGGAGAGGTAATATATAGGGTGGACGCGTTTAAAATTCGATGTTTAAAACGCGAAGAAGTCTCTTGCTGTGGATTAGAGATTTCGCTGGCTGTTTTTTCGGTTGTTTGTGTGCGGAATAGACTGAAAAGAAAAGTGGACTATTTTCTTTGTTATTGGGCAGTGCTACGTAGTGCGTGGAGTTCGAGTAATGCGCAAAAAGATCAGGTAAAGTTATTTTATTTTGGAGTTAAAGTTACAGTGGATCTTTTTTAATTGTTTTTTGAAATAAATATACCTAAAAGGCCTATATGTTGGCCTCACATTTTGTTGTGTATTATTAAGGTTTAGGTATTTTATTAAAGGTTAAGCTTTAAGGACATTTTAAGGATATATAAAGGTTTTTTAGTTTAATAATATGGAGGAACAAATTAAATTGTTGATTAAAAAACGAGGGGCTGTGAAGGGGCGAATCACTCTTTTTAAAAAATATTTGACAGAAGTCGAGGGAAAAATTTCTAGTTTAGAGGAAAACGAAAGATTAGAAGATACAGTTTTAATTGAATTGGAAACTAGGTTAAATAAAGTTCAAGACCTTCTAGTGGAGTTTGAAGAGATTCAAGGTGATTTAGAATTTAATTCGGAAGAAACAGAACTTGAGCAAAGGCTTAGTGAAAGGGAGGCTATTGAAAATTTTTATTTTCAGGCAACAAGTACGGCAAAACGAATTCTAAAAAAATATAGTGAAGCGGATATTAACAGTGAAATCTCAAGTAATTCGGGGGCACCTAGTGGGGCAAATTTAAATATTAGAACAGAAAATAGTTCAAATGCTGTGAAGTTGCCTTTAATTAATATTCCCACCTTTAATGGCTCTTACAATAAGTGGCTAGAATTTAAAGACACATTTGAAAGCCTAATAGATAAAAATGCAACTATAAGTGAGGTGCAGAAATTTCATTATTTGAGGGCACAGTTATTAGGTCCAGCTAAGCAAGTTATTGAGTCGATTGAATTTAGTGCTTCGAATTATAAAATAGCTTGGGAGTCCCTGTGTAAAAGGTTTGACAACAAACGGATATTAATTCAAAATCACCTTTCAGGTATTTTTGAGATTTCTCCTTTGCGTAATGAATCTTCTGAGGGTTTGAGAAACTTGTGGGACACTGTATCTAAACATTTGCGAGCGCTGGAAAATTTGGGTCGACCGGTGCAATCATGGGATGATTTAATCATTTATCACTTAGCCTCTAAATTAGATCGTGTTAGTTTAAAAGAGTGGGAGAGCGTTAAAGTAAGAAATTAAACCCCATCACTAAATGATTTTAAAGATTTTATAAAAGGCAGGGCTGATATTTTAGAAACTTTAGAGCATTCACGAGGAAAGACTATGGATAAGGAGCATCATTTTTCAGGCAACTGGCGTAAGCTAAAAAATGAACAAAAGACATTTTTAAATGTGGGTAAAAAATGTTTTATGTGTAAGGAAAATCATGAACCTGTAATTTGTAAAAGGTTTGTAGATCTCCCTGTTTCAGCCCGTGTGTCTATGGTCAAAAGGAATCGACTTTGTTTATGCTGTTTTTCCTCTAATCATTTTAGTACTAAATGTAGTGCCTCTAAATGTGAAAGGTGTGGTATGAGTCACCATACATTATTACATTACTCTAAGGGTTCTTTAGAGAAGAGGGATGTGCAAAAGAATGATACTCAGGAATCTGGCGCTAATGGGGGCGCAGAGGAAACAGTAACTATGTCCATGAGTAGTAATAAAAATGTGGGTAACAGTGGGCAGGTTTTACTTTCTACAGCGGTTGTGAAAATCAAGGATATTTATGGTGATTTTCATGAATGTAGAGCGCTGTTAGACTCGGGCTCTATG
Source organism: Pissodes strobi (assembly GCA_016904865.1). Lineage (NCBI taxonomy): Eukaryota > Metazoa > Arthropoda > Insecta > Coleoptera > Curculionidae > Pissodes > Pissodes strobi. The sequence continues at coordinate 26,797 of MU187928.1, read as the reverse complement.
AGTTATTTTATTTCTGAGAAAATGTACAACAGGTTAGGTTTGCAGGGCAGACCAGTAAATATCTCTGTAGTAGGGATAAGTCAAAGTGCCTGTAGAATAAATAAGAGGTGTCAGGTTGAAGTTTTATCAACTGTGAGTAATTTTGAGGCTTCCATTTCATGTTTGATAATTCCAAGGATAAGTGAAGAAATTCCTCTGCACGAAATTAATTTAAATTTATTTAATATACCACAAAATATTCAGTTAGCCAATCCAACTTTTTATATTCCTGAGGAGGTGGATATGCTTATTGGTGCTGGATTATTTTGGAAACTCTTGCGTGTTGGGCAAATATCGTTGGGCAATGGTATGCCAAGTCTTCAGAACACATCTTTAGGTTGGATTGTTTCGGGGGAGATAGGGAATAATACGTTTTGTGGGAAAAAACATAAGACTGTTTGCAATTTCACTGTGGACTCGGATGTGCAAAATCAACTTCAGATGTTTTGGCAATGGGAGGAGCCGGGAATTGCAAGGCAGGATGTATTGTCTCCAGAAGATTCGCTGTGTGAAAAGTTGTTTGTTTCGACAACCGTGCGTGCAGAAGATGGTCGTTTCATGGTATCCATCCCCTTTAAGGGTTCTGTGGATACTCTTGGGGATTCGAAACAAATGGCACTACAGAGGTTATTGTCTTTGGAAAGAAGATTCCAGAAAAGTGAATCTTTAAGGGAAAAATATTGTGAGTATATGGCTGAATATGAGAGGGTAGGTCATATGACTAAGGCTTGTCATGAGGATAATAAATTATCATTTTTCCTTCCACATCATGGGGTGGTTAAGGAGGATAGCTCTACAACAAAGCTGAGAGTTGTGTATGATGGATCTGCACTTTCTGACACTGGTGTGAGTATTAATCAGTTACAATTTGTTGGGCCCAAGATACAGGATAATTTATTATCAATTTTATTGCGTTTTAGAGAAAACAAGATTGCCTTTTGTGCTGACATAGAGAAAATGTATAGGCAAATTTGGGTTAAAAAAGATCATAGACCATATCAACGTATTCTTTGGAGAAGGGATCCCTCCAATGAAGTTCAAATGTATGATTTGAATACGGTCGTTTTTGGATTAACGTCAAGTCCATTTTTAGCTGTGAGGTGTTTGAAGCAACTGGCTTTAGATTTCAAGGACACACGTGCAAAGGCATCAAAAGTTATTGCTGAGGATTTTTATGTGGATGACCTTATTTCTGGTTGTTCAACTCTTGAGGAGGCAATCCAAATTTGTAGTGACATTATTGACATTTTAAAATCGGCAGGTTTTCCACTTAGAAAATTTTGTTCTAATAATGAAACATTTTTAGCTAAAATGGGTTGCACAGAAGGTCATAACTCTATATTAGATTTAGGAGAAGGTGAAAAGACAAAAACATTGGGTTTGTTTTGGGATTGTTCTTTAGATGCCTTCACATATAAAATTGGATCTTCAAATGATCATGTGGTCACTAAAAGAAAAATTCTTTCTGACATTGCTCAGATATTTGATCCGTTGGGATTGTTAAGTGCTAGTATTATCATTCCCAAAATTATTTTGCAAAAATTGTGGTTGCTTAAGTTAGCATGGGATGATAATATTCCGGTGAACTTAAGAAATGAGTGGCTTAAGTTTAAAACAGAAATATTAGAATTTAATAGTTTGTCTGTTCCTAGATTTGTGTTGTGTGATAACCGGGTCAGGATCGAATTGCATGGGTTTGCTGATGCTAGTCAGCATGCATTCGGTGCTTGTATCTATATAAGGACAATAAGTAGTTCCAATGATATAAAGGCAGAGCTTTTGTGTGCTAAGAGCAGGGTCGCTCCGATTAAGGCTCTAACGATTCCAAAGTTAGAACTTTCAGCTGCCTTATTGCTTTCAAAAATTGTTAAGGAAGTTTTGGATTCAACCAGAATGGATATTGATAAGATAATTTTATGGAGTGATTCAACTGTGGTGTTAAGTTGGATTAAGTCACAGGCAAGTCAATTTAATCAGTTTGTGTCTAATAGAGTTTCATAAATCCAAACATTGACAAATTCTGAAAATTGGCATTATGTAAGGTCGGAAGAAAATCCGGCAGATTTAGTTTCCAGGGGTGTTTTTCCGTCTAGATTAAAGGACAATAAAATGTGGTTTAATGGTCCTAGTTGGCTGGAGGAATTTGAATATTTGGCTAATGATGTGGATATAATTGGTATCGAGGAACTTCCAGAAACGAGAAAAAATGTAAAGACCTTTGTAAATGTTGAAGGTATTCCATTCGAATTGTTTAACAGATTTTCAAATTTGGATAAATTGAAACGAGTTTTTGCTTGGTGTTTGCGCTTTATCCATAATTGTAAAAATAGTAAGTCCAAGGAATCATGCTATTTAGGTGGGTTATCTGTGAGGGAATTAAACAATTCAGAAAAAGGATTAATTAAGATTGCTCAGAGGGAATATTTCTCAAAGGAATTAAATTTAGTAGAAACGGGACAAATTATAAAAAAGGGAAAATTATCAAGTTTAAATGCATTTATTGACCAAGAAGGCATATTAAGAGTAGGTGGAAGATTAAGTCTTTCAAATTATGATTTTGCTAAACGATTTCCAGCTGTATTAAGTTCAAAACATGTTTTATCGAAACTTATTGTTCGGAAAGAGCATCAAGTGTTATTACATGCAGGTCCTCAAATGGTTTTGAGCTCAATAAGGGAAAGGTATTGGCCTATAGGGGGAAGAAACCTAGTTAAAAAAATCATACATGATTGCATTGTTTGTGCTCGAGTTAAGCCATTAAGTTTAGAGTGTCAAATGGGAAATCTTCCCAATTCACGTGTGACAATTCAGCCTCCTTTTAATATTACAGGGGTGGACTATGCAGGACCATTTAATTTAAAAATTGCACAAGGTCGAGGTAATAGATTATACAAAGGGTATATTTGTCTATTTGTGTGTTTCACGACACGTGCAATACATTTGGAAGTGGTCACAAGTTTGTCATCTGAAGCTTTTATGGCTACCTTAAGGAGATTCATTTCGCGAAGGGGAAAACCTTGCGAAATCCATTCTGATAATGGGAAGAATTTTGTGGGAGTCCATTCGCAATTAAAGGAACTTGGAAAACAATCACTCTGATTTGGAAAATTTGGTTAAAAATGAGGGCATTAAATGGCGTTTTATCCCGGCCTACTCGCCTCACTTTGGAGGCCTTTGGGAGGCAGGAGTTAAAACGGTCAAGTATCATTTGAAAAGAGTGGTTGGCAATCATAATTTAAGTTATGAAGATTTTGCAACTGTTTTATGTCAAATTGAGGCCATCGTAAACTCGCGCCCATTAACTCCGATGTCGTCTGACCCTAATGATTTGGATGTTATCACGCCTGCGCATTTTTTAATAGGTCGACGACTAACGTCTTTACCTGATCAAAACGTGCTTAGTGTAAACGAAAATCGGCTTTCGCGTTTCGAAAGAGTGCAAAAAATGCAGCAAAACTTTTGGTGTAGGTGGTGCAAGGAATATGTGGCTGAGCTTCAAAATCGTGTGAAGTGGAAACACACCAAGGACAATTTGAAGGAAGGTGATTTGGTTTTGGTCAAGGATCACAATATTCCACCATTGAGTTGGTTAATGGGACGAGTCGTGCGTCTTTACCCAGGAGCAGATGGAATCAGCAGGGTTGCTACTTTAAAAACCTTACGTGGTGAGATTACCCGTTCATTTTCCAAGTTGTGCCCTTTGCCAGTTGAGACAAATACTGTTTAGTGTTGTAGTTTTTTTGGTTTTTTTTTATACGTAGTGTTAGTTTAAGCGTCAATGTTGATGTTTAGGTTTAGTTCGTAATTAAGTTGCTAGCTTTTATATTTTAATCAGCTAACATCTTGATTTTTTGAAAGTAGGTTCTTTCAAGGTGGGGGGGATGTTAAGAAAATAATATTGTATTTATAAATCAACGTTTCCTACGCTGGTTATCGTAATTTAAAGAAATCTATCGGCGCCGTTAAACATGTGTCGTTTAGTCGATCTCACTTATATTTTTTCACGGGCGGTTTGCATGACAACATCCCTTCCGTCTCGGGTTTGATTTATTTTTAGCTTTAGTTAGTTGTGGTAAGAGCATCGAGCAGAAAAGATGATGCAACTCGTAGGCTTTGGCTTTCACGTGTTTTCTATGTACTTCTCCGTTTAAGAACCGGCATTTTGTCTTTCATAATAAAAATCCGATGAAAAATTAAATGAGTCGTTTTTGTTATAAACACACCCTTTCAACGTTATTTCTGCACGGAGACTAGTTTATGTCCAGCACATACAAAATTGAGCCTATATCGTTCAAAAGAATATGTTTTTATTAGCTAAGACAAAAACTGCCGAGACAATAAGTTCGTAACATGTAGATACATTTTTGAAGCGTAGTAAAAAATATATCGACGGCACAGACAGTTACCAAGGACCATGCAAAAAAATCAGTTACTTCGTTTTATTTCAAACGTTCCATCTCCGCAGGTAACTAAAAGTAGCGCTAAATATTCATTTGATGTCAGTGGGTCAAACAATAATTAACCGACCAGAAAAAATCACAGCAGGAAATTAAGCCGCAGGTTCTGCAAGCGCCTGGTGTAAGCGAGCTCCCATTTTTGAACGACCAGTTGGCTCTTATGGTAACCGAAGTGGAGTGGCAATAAGCCGAGTAGCCGGCCGCACCAAGGTTCAATGGAATCAAAAAGAAAATGCAAAAGCACGACATCTATTACGTAACGACATGGTCAGGCTGTTGTTTGATTATCCACGAATAATCGATTGGTTAAATGCGAGCATTCTGTGTCAAATAAAAGCATATAGTCCTGGGTAATAAAATTTTTTGTCTGGAGAGGAAGTATTTTAAGCAAAATATTATTAGATAATGAAGGCGACGCTTAGGTGGGATATTCGAATAGGACGTAATTTATAGCACAATTTGAAAAATCAGAAAATGTGACTGCGTTGAGCAGTAATTTTCTTAAAATAAATGGAATTTTAAGTTTTTGTGAAGTAGGATTTGAAATAGGAGACACACTAAAATCCCATAAAACACTTATAATTTCATTGTAAAAAAGTACCTCAAAATGTTCTAGCCCAACCAGGACTTGATTCCCGAGAATATTTCTTTAAAAGTAGAGATACTTCATTAATATCGATTTTCATACTTTTAGTTACAAAACGTCCTGTGAAAAATCGGTTTTATCGACAGCTTCAGACCAATCACGGTTTGATCCTTGAGTTCTTGAACTCGAAAAAGCTTGGTATGTTTGTTTTTTTGCCAGATGTCTTGTGAGACACGTTGATATCGGAAATGTTTTTGAAAAAAGGATGTGACGGAAAAATGTACACACCATTTTTTAATTTATAAATATACACTGAAATCATGAACAAAAATCATATTATACCCTTAATACTTACCAATAGCAAATCCCAGACAAAACGCCACATCTCCAATTGCATAAACACTTCCATAGACGGCACTATGTCGAATATCCACCAAGTAGCCAAGTTCGGGCATCATCGATGAATCAACCATACCAATGGCAAATCCCAAACCAGCATTTGGCACGATCAGGTGGTTCATACTGGTGGCCAGTGGAATCTAAAAGAAGATACATACTTATTACCAATAGACATAACCGCCAAAGATTTAAACCTTTTCAGTAATAGGGTCTTCTGTTCTTTTCCAGTTCAAAGAGTAAGATGCATGGGATCCAGACACCAGACACCTTTTACATTATCGAATTCTTAAGGCCAAGTCTTTCAGGCAGATGATATTATGAAAGACGAGCCAGAAGCACATTTTAGTATCAAGGGTCAGAAGGCCTAGCTGATAAGGCTGGAGGACGCTTGCAGCATAGTACATATCTTCTCTCGACCAAGACCCCACCTGCAGTCCACTCTAGTCTTCCTGACCTCTTTATGAAGGTCAGGATCTCTCTCCATGGCAAGCACACCTTCTCCTCATCCTGCAATATTGCCGACCCGAAGACGGCATGGTTTGCTCTTGTAAAGGCAGCCTATCTTTATAAGTAATTGAGGGGGGTTTCATCCTCTCCCGGTGGGAGGTAGTGCTCTTCTCAAGTGTCCGTAATGACTCGTACCAGGGTACTCAGGGATCGCCTATTTCCCGCCAAGAACCATTTCGCCCTGGTTTTATCAGGCTCGGCGATAAAGATTTTGGCCTGTCTGCCCTCTGTCTCTCCACTCTCTTGAGAGGACCGGATCAGTTCTGTCTGATTGCCACTCCGACTTAGGCTCTAGAAACGCCTCCGTCTCTATGAATGCTCCCTGGCAAATATTGAGCGCCTGATTCTTGCAGTTGCAGAGCAGATGTCCTTTATCCTCCAGTATCATGTGTGCTGCCTGTCGTTTCGAAAGATATGTCATATTATCATATACAGGGTGAAACAAATTCGCTTCTCACTATTGGGATCTCGTAAACGGTAAGAGATACAGCAAAGTTTAAATTGGGGCAAAGTTGCGCAAATTAAGGGTCATTGATATGCCGTTGAGAAATTTAGAAAATTCCGACTACTTCCGGAGATATCCGTAATAAACCGAAAATCAGCTATTTTATTTTTATTTTTTCCTGACTTTATTTCAAGAGATAATATAAAATAAATTTAACTTTATTATTGTCACTTTTTCTCCTTTATAAGATGGCGGTATCAAATTTTAAATCTAACGTTTCGTGTCCGGGCCCCCATCATCAACTTCATTTTTTTAAATACGGACCTGGATTTTTTATTTCATTTTTTAGAAGCCTTTGGCCCCCAAAACCAACGATGAATCACACTTGTCCAATAGCGGTAACAAATATTCTCATAAGTGAAATCAGGTCAAAAAAGATCGCCCCATCTCTGTCTAACACATTATCTCTTACGGAAAAAATCTAGATTTGTTGATTTACTGCTAAGTTTAATACATCGTTGGTTTAAAGAGGCCAAAGGCTTCAAAAAAAAATCCAGGTCCGTATTTAAAAAACTGAAGTTGATGATGGGGGCCCGGACACGAAACGTCAGATTTAAAATTTGATACTGTCATCTTATAAAGGACAAAAAGTGGTAATAATAATGTTAAATTGATTTTATATTATCTCTTGACTTAAAGACAGGAAAAAATAAAAATAAAATAGCTGATTTTCGGTTTATTACGGATATCTCCGGATGTAGTCGGAATTTTCTCAATTTCTCAACAGCATATCAATGACCTTTAAATTGCGCAACTTTGCCTCAATTTAAACCTTGTTGTATCTCTTACCGTTTATAAGATCGCAATAGTGAGAAGCGAATTTGTTTCACCCTGTATGATTTAGAAAGTTATTTTTAGTATACTCAGCTACAGTGATTGCTTCTCTGCCTAGATAGATGCTTGGTTCATGCTTTTAGAGCTCTTTCACACGAGGATACTGTATGCTGATACTGATGAAGAAATACGTGAATTCGATGCAGCCAGCCGTCTAAGTTTTCGGCCGAGATTCTGTATCTCGGATACGCGTATCTCGCATACAGTATCCCCGTGTGAAAGAGCTCTTAGAGTCAGTAGCTTCTATATCGCTACCCGCACCTGAAGCCTATTCCGTATAAAGCGTAGGGGCTACCCCAAATATTGGGAACGCCTTTGACAAATAACTGTTAGCCTAGTAAGGAGCCTGGTGGCTATTAAGGGAGGTGTGTGTTCATATTCAAACTTGCCTTTTATTATGCCTGTAGATCAACATCCCATATTGAGTTTATGGCCTAGCAGCTCAATTATCTGAAGAGATCTTAACATGAGTTAGAGTACCTATCTGGATACGCCTATTGGCAGCTTTAAATTTGACCGCTTTCCTTTTGCTGTTATTTTTCTACATTCTAGCGTACGTCAGATTGAAACACATTTAAATGGTTTTATCCTTCTAGGATTGTCGAATGTTTCTATATCAACCAATCGTGCAGCCACAATATCAGCGCTCTTCACGAATTATGTGATGTTATCGGCAAACAAGTGCTAGTTTTGTGGATCTTCCAACCTCGTAAACCTCCTGGTCGTGTTAATTAATTTGATCCTAATATATCCGTTTAGCAGCTTCCAGATTATGCCACGGAAACGGGAATAGGATAATAGGGTTAATCGGTTAAGAGGGATATATAAATTGTAAGGGGGTGGCGGGTCTCCCGTACATCCTTTGTTACCTGCACCTGAAAGTTATTTTTTCTTCAAACGTCAGTAAATCCGTCATTACTCGACTGTGTAGGCGGCCGTGAAGTTTCGTTTTTCCTCCGCCGGAGCTTTACTTTTCACTTTTCCGCCGGCGGAGGTAAAAGTATTGTCATAGCAACATAGATACAACACAAACAGACAACAAAATAAGCGTCAACAACTCATGATTTATTAAACTACAATTTGTATTTATCATTCAATTTGTGACTGCATTTCTAAAAATCACTAATTTAGGAACAAATTGGTTATTATTTAATCGAACTTACTCAATAACTGCTTATCAATACGGAATTAAAACGCAATCGGAGACCCAATCTTAAAAAAATAATTATTGTTGACAGTGTCCACTGACAGCTTTATGTTACATTATATTCACCGACACCGGTCTAAGCAAGGCCACCTACGACCGTGGTCTAAGCCGCCTTGCGAACCCATTTATCTTTAATAATAATTAGATATTATTACTATTAAAAAGAGATGTTTTTGCATTAATTTGTCGACATTTGAAGAAAAAACAGCATATTTTATTTGGAGGAAAAGTTACTTTTCATGGCTTGCTCTCTATTACCAGCCTCACTCCGTTCGGCTGTTAAACACGAGCGCGCCATGAAAAGTATCACTTTTCCTCCATATAAAATAATATACTATTGCTTTGCCAACTTGATTTAACTTATTGAGGGCATTTCAAGCGCCATGTCACTAGCCTTTGTTTATTTTTGCTGAGGTCCAGTAAGTTCTTAATATAGTTTGGTCAGTAGGAGATGTAGCTTTGTTCCAGTGGGTTAGTTTAATATATCCTAGTATGCCCTGCCAATTTTCCGGACTTCGGCTCAAAAATTAATATCCGGTCCAAAAATCGTCAGCTTATTCTTGCTGACCTTCAACAGTTTATCAAGGTAGTTAGGCGAGTAGGAGATACATTTTCCTGTAAGCAGTACTAGTTCTGTGAATTTGCTAGCTAATACATCCTGGTGAAGATTAAGGGGATGTTTAATTTAATATAACCTGCCTTCACAAAACTTCTCCAGACTTTTCCACAGAAAAATGGTAAGATTCCTATGGATCAGGGGATACTTGAACAAGATCTTCAGGGCCAGATAGGTCAAAAGACTCGTCAGTAGCCATGTATATTTGTGTTAAGCTCCAGCAGTTTCTTAGCGTATTTAAGCAAGTAGGTATAAGATTAAGAACTGGCCTATTTTCCATTTTTGTCATTTCTTGTTTCTTTCATTTTTTCTTCTACTATCTGACAGGAAGAAATTGATATATTTTAGTCAATGACATTAGACTATATTGATGTCCGATGACTTCCATCATGTGGGTTGTGAGGAAACTCATGGCATGGCATGGGGGATCCTGAGGATAGTTTAAAAAAACTATTATTATTTCTGGAACTGTTCGAGATAATAATTTGAAATTGGGACATAATTCTAATGTGCCGAATCTAGTTCTGACATTGATAAAGTTAATTTCGTCAAGGGCGTAACATTCGGAGACGTAGACAAAAAATAAGTCATAACTTCATGTGTATCGATTTTCAAGTTTTTTCACAAAACGGACTTGAAAATTACATTATATAACACATACATGCCGAGTAAAATTACTAATTTTATATAAAAATAAGTAGATGAATAGGTAGGAGTTCAAGAACATAGCCACCTCGATAACCAGACCCCATTTCCTTGGATTATTATTTTCTTGGGCTCATATGTATATTGTAATCTATGCCACGGTAGTAAATAGCAGAGAATTCTCGTAATGATTTAGTTAAAAGTAAAAAAAATATATTTTTCTACTACCGTGCGTAAAATACTCACTTTACGCACTCTCTAAGATTCGTAAAATAGGCCTTTTTAATGTGCAGTGCGTAAAGTAAGTTATTTTACGCACTAGTGCGTAAAGTAAATCTGACATATTTTTTGACGTTTACTGACATATTTTTTGACGTTTAGGACAGTGCGTAAAATAATTTATTTTACGCACTAGTGCGTAAAGTAATATAATATTATTTTAATTTTTTCATATATTTTTCGATAGTAGAAAAAATTTTGTATGCTACTCATGTGTAAAGTACCCTTTTTTTATTCATGGGATTGTCGCATTCGCCTACACGACAATATTCCCATTCATAAAAAAAGATTCACTTTACACACTTGTTGCATAAATAACTATTTTAATAGTTCTTTTATTATGCAATATAATATTAAAGTACATTTTTGTCGAAAACTGTGTGCACTAGATGTGAACCAATGTACCATTTTTCGTAAAAAAAATGGAAATCTATACTCAATTTTTTTTTCCTCTACACTCTCGTCGTAGAAGTTAGAGTTAGAGACGCAGATTACGCTATGTAAGCATTCCCGCTTAATCTCAGGACATTCTGTAAAATTAATTATTTGTAACTAGTGATAATAATTTGAATTTCCTAATTTTTAATTTTATCCTTTAATAAAAAATATACGCTTTTTGGGATTGGAACCTGTCAAAGTTGAATTATGAATTACTTTTACTTTGACACGGTCTAACCGAAGAACCGTGTGATTTCTTGATTATTGTCTAAATCCGCGAAGGCTTCCGTTGTGTGTAATCTTTCAGTTAGTAAATTGCATAATGAAATCCAGTTAGATCATCTATTATCGCTCATGTTGGATGGTAGAAAAAAATATATAGAAAAAATTGGCGACCTCTTGATGTTCATTCCGCCAAAACGAACAAAAAATGCATACATATAATTCCAAATATAGTTTCCGCTTGACTAGTCAATTGTAAAGTATGGTTTGTGAAATATTTAATGTTCTTAAATGCACCTTTTGACTGTTTTTAGTGAGGATATTTCTTTTCTGTAACGAACGTACGGTAGTTCTAGTAGGTACTTTACTGATACACTTTCACCAGGTGTTGAAATTATGTTATGTTTCTTGATTTATTGAAAAGTGTGTCGGGGAATGGCAGATATTTTAATATTACGAGCTAGGGCAATTAGATTATTCTCGCAGTTACGCATTTCAGTTATTCCCTTATCGATGCTGGAATATTTTCTAAATTAAGAAATTACGGCACACTTATTCACTATCCAGTTATAACCGACTTTTGTTACTATAATTTTTCAAGCTCAATCCTGAACCAAAAGTAACAAATTCTTCCCAATCAATTGCAATATTCACCATAGGCGTGCTGAGATATTAAATAATAGGGCAACTCCTACCAAAAGGAACATAGGATAAAACATTGTTGAACTAAATTGAAAAAGACTGATCTTTGGGGGCTTAAAATTGATGCTGATCCCGAATATGAAAACCATTTTTTAGACATTTCCTTCAGAATGGTGGATATTGAAACTGATTGGGCGAAATTTGTTATTTCAGGTATGCCCCAATTCCATTAAAATCGAATGAGTAATAAGTGTGCTACGAATGTGCCAAGACGAAAAGTTGGGAAGCCTATTTTACAGCTGATCGCTACGTTGGATTTTTAAAATCTCTAAAATATTTAAAACTGATGATTAACTATCACCCGGTCCTAAGTTTGAACCTGAACTTGGAAATTACTATGTAAACAATCAAGAAAAATTATTATGAACAACACTAGCCAACAGCGCAGGCAATTCTGAACCTTAAACTTGAAACGGTCAGTAAATTTCATCATATAAATTTTCGAGCAAACCATCAATCGGGTAGACTTTGTCTTCCATGTAGTCCGCTCAGCCATTAATTTGCAGTCCACAGAGACGTAGTCTTTTGGGGGCTGCCCTCCAAGTACCAAAGACGAATCTACGATTAGATAGATCTGATAAAATTTTAAGGCAAGTGATATTAAAAGGTAAATAGTTTCAGTGCAGTAAGGCTCTGAGTGAAATTAAGCCAAATCAGTCGGTCAATAAAACGTTCAAATTGCCTAAATCAAATAACCAAAGTTAGCTCTAAATTATAACACAAGAACGCTCTTAGAAACAGTATTATAAAATAGTGACCAATACCTATAAACAATGCAAAGTAGTCTAGAAGAAACTCGGGTTCTAGTAATCGGGTACAGTGTAAATTGTTAATTAAATTAAGCGCTTTTTAGAATAATTTTATAAAGTTGGATCATACTGAATCAGAATATGAAACTTACTATTTTTTTATTAGAAATATTGCTTTTTGGAAGTTTACCTTTTTATATAATGCCAGCGAAAACCTGTGATGGATATTCAACTTGATAGAAGGAATTTGTTATTTTTAGTATACCTAACTCACCCAAGTTCAATCGGATGAGTAATAATAAGTGTTCCACGATTGTGTCAATACGAAAAGTGGAACCCACTGTATCCAAAGCTATAAGCTCAGGGCAGGGTCAAGCCTAATTTACATCGGAAGTCTGTCTAATTATATCACCTATATAATAAGATTAAAGAGTTTCAGTCTAAACCGAGTTTTAGGGTACAGCGAAACAGGTAGAACAAAAGTTGCCTTAAAGGGAATAATCCGTAAAACATCATTTTAGCCGAAAGGCACTGCATTGGAGCGATTTAACTTTTTCTTGGGTTCTGGATTTTTTAGACAAGGCCTAAATGAAAAACCCTAGAGATACAGCCAAAGACATATAATTATCTAAATATACACAAAATATACAATATTGTATTCCCAGTTCCCATGGCAAATGATCATATCAAAATTTCCTTATTACATCAAAAGATAAGAATCATTAATGGGAAAGTGCTGAAATTCCAATTCAATTCAAATCATGTCACCATCTCTACTAAATCGTAGTGCATATTCCTATAATAATAACAAACAGGATGAAATTACTTGCCATAAAACGATCTTTAAGTCTCCAGTGGATGAAATAGTTATTTTTGTTACAAGTACCTAAAATGGAGTTTTTCAGGACGAATCATTGCTGTTTCCGGACGAGGCGTTAGCCGAGTCCGGAATAGCAGATGAGTCCTGAAAAACTTCATTTAGGTACGTGTGACAAACACTATTTTTTGTCATACGCTCCCAAAATTAAATTTTTATTTATAGGCTTTTTGCAATTCTTCAGAACGCCTAAATTTGCAAATTTACCATAATTTTTGAAATCATAATGTACGACAAAGTTAGCTTAGAATTTGATATCGTAGCAACTATTTGATAATTTTGTCATGTCATTCGAAATTTGACATTTAGACATATTCAGGATTTTTGGAATAGTCCGTAAAAGTTGCCATGACGACTTTTAGGGACGAGGCATTTTACGGACTCAAATGAGTCCGTAAAATAGCTATTTTTGGGAGCGTATGACAAAAATGAAATTTTTAATACAATTTCATAATTTTCAAATAAGTTTTGGATGACACTGGATCAGTGGCGGATTTTCAGTCTCGGCCGCCCTAGGCCCCAAGCTATCAGCCGCCCCTTTCTCAGCATCCACCATATAGGCTACATAATGAAATTACTTTATTACCAACTTTTATATATAATCCGTCTAGAAAGTATCCGGAATTTTATATTTTTTCTAATTTTAATACATTCTTTTTCGTGACATTCCAAGACAAAAGTAATGCATCAAGTACGTTCTCCGGATAGTAAGCTACGGTCAAAATAGCATGGCAACACTATCTGTCAAACATTGTTGATTGTAAGCAGGCTTAAGTTTTGTGAAATAATGTCGAAAGTAGAAAAAATAAGAGAGGTAGGATTTTTGTATAGAAAAGATGTTCGAACGTTATAAAATTAGTGTAATTGAGTGGACTCGAAAAAAGCTCAGTATATGAGACAAAAAAGATGATAAAAAAACGGCACAGATATAAGGCATAGACCAGTTTCGGGAAATTTTATTAAGAGAACATGTTACAGTCCAAATTCCTAAATTTCCCAGTGAAATATGGTTTAGGGAGTAATATCACAGCGTGGTACTACACCTCTCTGTATAGTTGATAGTACCATTAACAGTGCAAAGTATTGTGCCATTATAAAAGGTTTCCAGAAGGAAACGGTTTATGTTTCCAGAGGGGTGGCATATTCAGCAGTATAATGCACCATGCTATACTTCTGTCTATATTTAAGCTTGAATGCAAGAACACCAATTGGCAACAAATTCATAGCAGCAGCTTCACCCGATCTGAGTCTCATTGAAAATATATTATGGGGACTAATAAACATTGAAATGGGGCAAATGCCATAAAATAACACAGATTTGATTCGGTCAGTTTTACACTTGGACCACCATCACCGAACATTATGACGGTCACCTAGTTTCGGGTGTATCTGGACGTATAGTGAAGCGTTTAGAGATAAATGGAGGTTGTATATGTAAATAAGATGAATTATTTGTTGTAATTTTATAATTCGAGTAATAAAAATTTAAACCGAAAAACTTTTTTTGTATTTTCTTTTTTCCGGATACTTTCTAGACAGACTAAGTATACACACCTTGGCTAGTAAATAAGAAAGCCTCAGATCACATGTTTGTTGACCTCAGCTTTGCTTCGGCCGACAATTACATGTGATCTGAGACATTTTTTACTTTACTGGCCTAGGTACGTAATATACTATTTTTGACACGATTGGGACCGCCCCTAAATCTGGCCGCCCTAGGCCCGGGCCTACCGGGCCTTAGGGTAAATCCGCCACTGCACTGGATGAAATTCCAGTATATATTTTAAAACGTATTGCTCATATATTACAAAACCACTAACCAATATTACCAACAACTCTTTTCTCTCGAGTGTTTGTCCTGCTAGATTAAAGTCCGCAAAAAATTATGACTTCACAAAAAGGCAAAAGACATAAACAACTATAAATCAGCCTTACTGCTGCCTTTGAGGGAGCAATCTATAATAGAATGATGGGCTCTTTAGCAAAAGTTAATATTCTTGTTGATCAATACTATTGTTTTAAGCCTGGTAGGTCTACCCAGTTAGCCATTATAAACCAATCTCTTTTGCAGCAGAAAAAATTGAAAATAATGAAAAGGTGGCAGATCTATATTTTGATCTCTCAAGGGCATTTGACACTATCGACACAACAAAACTTTAGCTGTGCGGTTGAGGTTTGGAACCTTCGGCACAATGCACTAAAACAAAGTTTTATCCACAATACCGAAACAGAATTTAAGCACTTGGTGTGCGTTTCGCTAACCATTTAAGCATCATCAGGAGATACTTAAAACTTACTTTTAATCATCCCCTAATGATGCTAACATGCTTAGCGAAACGCGTGTCGAGTGCAAAAAATATGTTTCGTTATTGTGGATAAAACTTTGTTTTAATCATTGTTACAGAGAAGACAGACTGTTCCAAATGCAGATGGGAAGCAGTTTTTTTCACAAACACTGGCACTCTATATCTAATGCTAATGGTATTTAAATACATTTTTTGTACACACGGGAAATTCTTCACTGCGCATTTTAAAATTATATTTTAAAGTCAGTCCGCTACGGGGTTGTTCATCTTCATCTAAAGTTTTGGGTCTGTTTTTTTTTCACAGAACATTAACAGTATCTCCTAAATAAATTTTCCTTCGTTCCCAATTCATATTATTCCAGAAGTGTGAAAAACATGTTTTTCGGTCCTTATCTGCTATTAAATTACACTTTTTGTTGGGGCCTTGGCAAAACTTCTACACTTTTTTTTTGGTTCCTTGGTGTTCTAAACTCTAGGTATTTATTTCAATCCAGTTTTATTTTTTTCATTTAAAGCCTTTTGATTTCTACTTTTGATTTTTCGCCGTTCAAGTTATCACTCGAACTTTCAGTAGAACTTGAACTGTAGTCATATCTTGATATATAGTCACGACATCTTTGCTTTCGTCTAAAACTACCTGATCCTAGTTGTTTGCTAGTATCATTGCCTCTCGTTCAATAGTTTTTCTTCCATGTTGTTGTTAAATATACATTCTGGTGCTCTTTTGAAAGATTTAGGGGTTGCTTTATTTTCAATATTTTGCTGAAATCTAGGATATCATTTCGCTTTATGACAAAACGTAATAAACTGCCAGCAAAAAGCCGATTTCCTGTTCTAGAACTTCTTGATCTTTTAACACTGATTGGTGTTTGTTGTCCTCAATTACATGTGACATTAAATTTCTTTTCTCAGTCACTTCTTTACTATTTTCTCTATCACAATTTTATCATTTTTAGGCATTAAGTTGTCGACAAAAACTACCTCATCTTCTTCAATAATTTGTGCAACGTTCTTAGGACTTAAAGCATGCTGTACAGTTACCTTTTATTGCCAGGTGGCGCTCACGGGGTCCTGTATTTTTATTCCTCCCAGCACTGTGTGTTTGATCAAGCAAACAAAAATGTCTAGTAGAAATACAAAAATATAACGAATTCCCAAAATTAACCAAAATAAAAGGGTAAAATGTATGTGGAAAATGCCGACAATAATCTAAATATCTCCAACTTAAACTTGGGTTTATGTACTTTAAATGATGAATGTCTTTTCATACTTTAGAAATAAATAAAATAAATATTAACGTAATAATCATAAACAGGCTTAAATACAAAGGCTATATTGACCGGGGCTTCATAATACTTAGCGGATACATTTAATCATGGATTTGCGTTCAATTTCTTTTAGGCAACAACAGTTATCACTTTTATAGATTTTTTTTTTATGGCAGTGACACACACACACACACACACTAAAAGGAGCTCATCGACGAGCGGTGTGTGTGTGAAGATGTTGATTGGCAGGGTTCTTGAATCGTTGAAGGTTGTAATTAGTGGAAAACAGATGTCCTGGGAGTGAGTTCCACAACGATGCAGCGCGCCAGAGAAAGGAATGCTTCTAACGCGATGTTTTACTTGTTTCCAGTTGTGCAACGAACGGGCGCGGTCCTGTCATCTGTCGTGACTGTCTGACAAGCGTTTCTGGGGCGGGATGAGGCGGGCCAAATCCTGGGAACAACTACCATAAAAATATCTGTAAAACAGGGATATATCGGTCACATGTCTGCAGTGTTGCAGACTATCCATATTCCGGGTCAATTCCGGGTCGCCATGAGACGCTCTGTTCTGGTGAAGCACCCCAGATGCGTGATCAATATTCTAAGCTCTGTCTTATTTGCGCTTTGTACAGCAAGAGAAGCTGCTGCGGTGTATACAGTTTTTTGTTGCGAAATAGCGCACCAAGTTTCTGTGAGGCTGATTTTGCAATGTTAGCAATGTGACCATGTCGGGACATATTGCTGTTGACCGAGACACCCACTAGTCCGATTGACGAGGATCAAGAAATGGTCGATCCTGCCAAGTTCGAACTTTCTCCAGATTAATTGTTGTAATCTGCTCCTGTCTGTGGTGATAACTCTCAGTCGCTGGTAAAGGTTTTTCTGATCTAAATTGCGAGACAAGGGTATTGTCATTTGCATAACTGTAAACAGGATATTGGTTTGGGTCAACAGGTCATTAATATAGATGAGGAACAGAATTGGTGAAAGTATTGCGCCCTGAGGCACGCCCGCATTAATCGTGAATGTGTCTGAGGTGTGTCCAACAACTACAACGTGAAAAGATCGGTTCTTAAGGAAACTTGAGCTGCAGACAGAGGCTGGCAGTCCGAAGGACAGCAGTTTTTTGAGCAATCCGTCATGTCAAACTCTTTCCAATACCTTCGAAATATCCAACGCAATCGCTCGAGATTCTCCGTAGTTCTCAATTGCCTTACTCCATATATGAGTGACATAGGCCAATATATCTCTTGTCAAACTCTTTTTGCAAAAGTTGTATTGGTTATCGCTAATTAATTTGTTGGCCTCGAGGTACTTGAATAGTTAGTTGCTGATTGACTACACGTTTCATGAATTTGGAGATTATTGGAAGCAAGGCAATTGGGCGGTAGTTTGAGGAAGTGGTTTTCTTGCCTTTTTTGGAACACGTTGCACTCGAGCAACTGTCCAAGGAGATATATCCCTTTTCGGTAAGATCGAGAAAGAAGTCTGGAAATAATGGTTGTTAGTTCTTTGGCGGTCCTGATGCCTTTTGCGTAACTGGTTCGTATCATGGTGATAAAACTTAACTTCTGCCATGGTAGTGTTGGTGGGGAGAGCCTTGCCTTGCGGGCACGTTTAAGGTAGAATGCGATGAAAACATTTTGGCGAAAATGTTTGCTTTTTCCTAGGCTGTAGTCGCCGTGATGACGCGTTCGTCTGTCAAAGGTGGGAGGGATGTATTGGTAAAGTTCTTACTTAGTGCCTTTGCTACCGACCTGGAGCCACTGTGGCATTGTAAAAGTTTACTCCTGATCCTTTGACTGTGTTTGTGCTTAGTTTAGTCAAACACACGTTTGCATTCGTTTCTCGCTTCGGCAAAATAATTGCTGCCAGTACTTGTAGGCTTGCTGTTTCCTACCTACAGCTCTTTCGCATCTTCTGTCGAACCAGGACTTTCCTTTTGACGGCAACTTGATGGAATTTGAAACGTATGCTTCCATTTCTTAGAAGATTACTTACAAAGCAGACGTTCGGGCCAAGGAAACTCTCTTAGGTCGCCCCAGTTTGCCTAATTGTAATGACATATTTTACGAGACAATGGTGGATTCTTCTGTAGGATTGGCAGTTGTTGTAATAAGTTTGTGGTCAGAAGTGCCTTATGGTTATCTAATGAATTAAGAGATGGTAAAAATCTGTTTCAAAGGCAAAAAATCATTTTAAAAGCGATTAACATTACAGGTCTTGAGGTGAAGATTTCATGTTCTTTGAAAATATCGTCAATAACCCAATAAAAATATTTATACGACCAAGGTATACTTACACACATTAGACATATTCCGATAATAATCAGTCCTAAAAGAGCTGCCAGCCACCGGCCCATTTTGTGTCCGAGAGGACCGAATAAATTCGTTCCAATTAAATACGAAATGCTGGCCGGAAGAAATGTGACACCCTGTTTCCATCTCTCGGCGCCCATGGTGTCCATCATCCAGATTGGCAGGGATGGTTCCAGCATCGCTATTCCCATGTTCGCAAAAATTATAGCTCCTGAAAGTAAAACGTAAAACTTTTTAAAAATATATTCGTATTAAGGCAAAATTGTTGTCTGTGTCTCACTCATGCTCTAAATGAGAAATTTTTATACTAACCGGCAGCAATCATAATATATGGATCCATAATAAGTGATTTTAAGGATGGCGGATCCGATTCTTGACGAACGACGGACGGTTGAAGCATAAACAACTGCAAAACTGAAAAATAAATTAAGAAGATTCACTTTCGTTTACTAAACAAAAATGATTCTGTTTAGAAGATATTGGTGAATGAACGGTAAACTACACGTTGGGCGTTATTAAACTTTAAATTAGATTTACAGTATATATGGAACCTAGTTCGATCTGCAAAACGAGTTTTCAAAAGAAGACTCGAGACAAATATATTTCAGCCAATAATATACGATAAACCTGTAGTTAGCTGTTTCCTGCCTGGCTCTATATTTATTTTCATATTTAGCCTTGTTTTAAAACATTAATTAAGATGTAACGATTGTATATGCAAGTTGACAGGCCAAAAAGTCGGAAAGGCATTATACATTTCCCTTTGACTGGAAAAAATAGAATAACTATTGGCACTAGTGACAAAGAGTATAAAACTTTCCCCCTGTCGTTATGCGTTTGAACTTATGATGCGTTGAATTATAGACCTTGAAAAAAAGAGACTCAATTGTTTACATTTTAATACAATCCTATCTGATTCTGCCTTGTGCCCATAACCAGACTTACATATTTGTTGCCAATATCTTGCAAAATTTCAAATAGTTAGCAAAATACCAAAATAATATACATTTATTTGGCAACTCAAATAGCTAATGAAAAAGTAATCTGTAATTTAATTCACAATAAATTTATTAAATAATAAATCTTTAATACACTGTGAACACTTTATTGGAGGTTTCTTAACACGATTTCTATTATAGCACTCTGGTAACATTGAATTCTTATTTTACGACCTTTTTTCCAGAATTCCTAATTTAAATGAATGGCTTTCATTTTTTAAGTGCGACGTTTCTTGTGATCACTCGAGTGCTTTAGCAACTATTTTGAGGTTTTTTTTTGTGATTTTTGTAAAAAATTGAGGTTTATAATAACACAATACAATATGTAAAAGTGGACCATCTAAATAGGGATTTATTTTTTCACCGGTAAGTATGGTCACAGCTTATTCAATAACCAGCTACTCATCTTGCGGCGGCATCCTTTGATTTGGGAAAGTCAAGTGAACATTTTAGAAGAGGGCCACGAGTTAATATTTTCCTAAACGTCTGGGCATCTGAATAATACTTTTGACAGTTCGTTTAATTTAAAATACGATGTTTTATCATCTAAAATTCGTTTGAAAACGATTTTAAATGACAAAATTGTATAAAAATTCGAAATTTCCGGTCTTTTTAGGGCAATAGCCGTAGCTTCGGACGAATTTGTCGTGGATTTTGAAGCGAATATTCATTTTAAATTCAGTTCGCTTCGTGTCATTACATTGGCATTGCCTGAAAAATCACGAGACCGTGAAACTGAACCGCTCAGGGCACTGCCAGGATGCGCAGTGCCCGACACTCCAACTTTCCGATTTCGATAGAGATGAGTAGCTGGTTATTGAATAAGCTGTGGTATGGTTATGTTATTGTTATTTATGTCTGAGTAGTCTGAGCTAGCCAGTGGTGCATAAGACGTGGAAAATTGTGAATCAAATGTAAGTAGGTATTGCCCCACTTCCTAGTATTTAATTCCCAACTGCTATTTATTAGTGGTTCGTACGTAATCCGCAAAATTCAACTATTTCTTAGGCAGATTTTACCCAAGTTCTTAATTTTCCTCTTCAACCATGAGGTTTTTGTTTACTTTTTGTTTTTGGAGTCCCAGGACCCCCAAATCTTGTGTTGCTGTAGTGTAAAGATTTATTTTCGTGTTTTGTGCTTACAAAGATCCGTGTTTATTAAAATAATTGGAAAATTTGCTGGTGAAGAAGCGTAAGTTTTCTCTAAACCTTAAATTTTATCTCTTAACAGTTGGAAACTTTTCAAGGTTGTTCTTAAAAATGAAATAAATAAATTGAAGAAACGGCCTTATTTTAAAACACTTTACCTTCTTATCAATTAAGAATAAGCTATAAAGCATTAGGTAATAAGAAGATGGGTAAACTCGGCTCTAATATTAATATTTATTTTTATTATTGTTATATTAATAGAGAAATCATTAAGAGTAACACCCTACAGGCAAAATTCATAATCTCATGGTACATGATGTATATTTTCTATGGAAAAATAAAGAAAGGTTTGGGTTTTTACCAATCAGGTATAAATTGCATTATTTTAGATTGCACAATAGTTTTTTAAACAATTTAGTCATTAGGTAGATTTTATGGCAAATATTAATATTGTGTTATTCAGATTATGATATTAAACTATATTTGATTATTTATTTATTTTATTTATATTTAAATTACATTACAATCCAAACTGTTTCAATATACAATATACTACACAATTTTTTCTTCTAATTCTAAATTCTATAATCATTTTAGCGGCGCCTAAGTGAATGAATCACCTGTATATGTCTGATTCTTACGTTGATTGAATTGAATATTTGTACCCCCCTGTACAAGTTTTTGATGATTATTCATAATCAATACAATATGCATTTGTAGATGTTTAAATTAGCCGGTTATTCGATTTTAAAAGCAGTTTCGAACTTTTATTGTATCAGTTATCAGTTTATTGGAAAATACGACGGTCTGTAGTAAATCACCGACCGTCATCAAATATCGAATCGGTCGGTGATTTAATCCGGTCTAAGACGTCCTGTCGTCAATTATTCTATATATAAAAGTAAGTGAAGCACTGTTTTAATAATATATCAACTCTTAAAAAATAATCATCTACTGACCTAAAGCTACTTTAACAACCAAACCAAAATCACAAAATTATATTTTATTATAATGTTCTTTTCACCCGTTACCGATACGCCACTGGAGATTTTGGGGACAAAAGATTATAAACGGCATTGTTGCCATTCAGGGCCGAGATATATACCTTTCTGTCTCCTACCCCTTAGTCATTTGAATAGCATTGCAAACAATAACAGATCGCTTTTTCAAGGGTTTTATGGATGAAGCCGATGAAGCAATGGGTATTAGTGTAAGTGCCCAGCGACATAAAGTTGCATTTATGAATACTGTCTTGGAAATTTTTGTGTGGCTTAATTGCGGCTAGTCTACCACATTTTCCCTTTATGAAAACTTTCGTAGTGGGGGCGTTTGCTTTCCAGTTTCTCCGAAAGCCGACCAATTCGCGTAGTGCAAAAAATTTATGGATACTGTTTTTATGTTTAATGTAATCGCCAGCCAAGTTTATGAAACGCGCGAAAAAAAAAGTGTCCGACAAAAATTTTGGGGCGTTAAGGGTGTCCGACAATTCAAATATCCAATTCATGAGTTAAAAAAATTTATGAATAACGAGCTGATTTTTTCAGGATTACTTAATAAAAATATGTAGAAAATAAATATCCGATGGTCCGACAAATTACATTTTCCGATTTTCCAGTCCGACACGGGAAAATCATCGGTTTCACGAAGCCAAAAAATTTACGAATAACAATTTCTTCTTTCGATTTTTTGCTTTGAAATGAACTAGAGAACATAATGAATAAGTTGTCCGACAGTAAAACGTTACCTTATGCGTAAAAAAGAAGCAAAATGTTTTTTTGAATTTAGTCGTTGTACTAATGCTTGGAGTGTGTATATTATATACACCCATTTTCAAATAACCGGCTAATTTTGTAAACATTGAATAAAAGGGAATATGTAAATACAATAAGCGCAGCTTATTCAATAACTAGCTACTCATCTCTATCGAAATCGGAAAGTTGGAGTGTCGGGCACTACGCATCCTGGCGGTGCCTTGAGCGGTTCAGTTTTCAGGCAATGTAATGACACGAAGCGAGCTGAATTTAAAATGAATATTCACTTCAAAATCCATGACAAATTCTTCCGAAGCTACGGGTATTGCCCTAGAAAGACCGAAAATTTCGGATTTTTATACAATTTTACCATTTAAAATCGTTTTCAAACGGATTTTAGACGATAAAACATCGTATTTGAAATTAAACGAACTGCCAAAAGTATTATTCAGATGCCCAGACGTTTAGAAAAATATTCACTCATGGCCCTCTTCTAAAATTTCCACTTAACTTTCCCAAATCAAAGGATGCCGCCGCAAGATGAGTAGCTGGTTATTGAATAAGCTGTGTAATAAGTGGCAACGAAACAATCGAACATTTCTAGAAAAAATCGCGATACCTGTGGCTCTCTGCGCTGCCATGAATCCGCTGATCGTATATGATGATCGTATGTACCTTTTCGTACAAGTCGCGATCGGCATTCTCAAGTGGGGCGACGACGCTCTCCATCATTAAAGCAACATCATTTTATGTGCCATGTTTTCTCTAATCCCTGCAGTAGTTTGAAAGTTTTAAAAAATTAATTGTTTTTTGTGTAATTCACTAAAAGATACACCTAATTTTAAGCAAAAAACAAAAGAAGTGAAAACATTTACGCCAGAAATATTTTGTTAGTCTAAATTATTTTTAAAATCAAGACTGTTTCACAACCACAAATATACTGATGTGATATTACCGCATTCTTCCGATGAAGAACTAATTGGGTATCATTCATCGTGCTACAAAGAATTCAGTATATAAAAAAAAATGTATTGAAAAATGTAATGAAAAACCTCTAAAAATTAAAAATAGAGGTAATTTTAGATTTTACTTTACTCATTACTTACAAAATAATATAAGTAAACAAATTTTTATTTCGTAAAGTAGCTCTTATTCCTAACGGCCTATATAAAGGACGGCAATAAATGGCGGCTCGCTGCCAACGACTAGCATGCCTTACTGAAGTTATCAGTAAATATATTGTTATTTTGGTATATATATATACATGGAAATAAAGCTAACACTAATAAGTTATTGAATGTTTCTTGAGTAATATACTTACCTAGCAAACTTGATGTTATATTCGGCCATTTTTATTCACTTTTATAATTAAGTTAAACAAAAACCTGCAGCGCTGCGCAAGCAATACGGCGCGGAACTGTCAAATAAGATTGTCCCGAAATTCACTTATAGATGACGAGCCAAATTTCTCACCATTGGTGTGCGCAGGTATTTTAAAAGATGCCGTTCTATTAGTAGGGCGTCAGGGTTATCTGATGTGCTCACTGGTTCCGTTTATTTAATAAATGTATTAAATGTTCTTGGTGTATTAATTGCTAAGATAAGGAAGGAAAAAAGGGGGAAACAAGAGTTCCCTAGAAGGAAAATGCAAAAGAATTATTGCGGCTCCAAACTCTAAAGGAATTTGGGAGCTACTAAATACACAACGTAATGGATGGGTCGAAATTGGTTTGTAAAAAATTGTACGATCACGTGTCTGATTGTCGACTTTCAGAAGGTACTGGGCGTCGGTAAATTTCAATCAAGGTTTCAATACATATTATTAACTATTTACGCATTTCACAATCCATTTACAGTAGCTTATAAAACTTTATCACAATTAATGAATACTTGAAAAATAATGCTGTTTAAAATTGATGTTTTTTTGTCGGACTGCAGATTGGTCCCGACATATTTGTCGGACAGTTATACCATATGTCGAGTACTTGTTCTATATACAAGATTCTTTTTTTGTCCGACAGTTATTCGTAAATTTTTTGGCTTCGTGAAACCGATGATTTTCCCTTGTCGGACTGGAAAATCGGAAAATGTAATTTGTCGGACAATTGGATATTTATTTTCTACATATTTTTATTAAGTAATGCTGAAAAAATCAGCTCGTTATTCATAAATTTTTTTAAGTCATGAATTGGATGTGTTTGAATTGTCGGACACCCTTAACGCCCCAAAATTTTTGTCGGACACTTTTTTTTTCGCGCGTTTCATAAACTTGCCTGGCGATTACATTAAAAATAAAAAGAGTATCCATAAATTTTTTGCACTACGCGAATTGGTCGGCTTTCGGAAGAACTGGAAAGCAAACGCCCCCACTACGAAAGTTTTCATAAAGGGAAAAGGTGGTAGACTAGCCGCAATTAAGCCACACAAAAATTTCCAAGACAGTATTCATAAATGCAACTTTATGTCGCTGGGCACTTACACTATATCTGTTTTTCTATGTTTGTGGTTTGAACCAGGTTAACAATCGGACTCGCTTTGGTCAACCGTCGCCCAGGTAAGTGTCATTTATTTTACTCTCAGTTCTTAAAGCGTATAGCCTTTTGCTACTTCCTTCCTACCAAACTAAATGAAGATGAAGACGCATGAATGACCGTGTTCTTAATTCGGTTATCCTGGCACCTTCAGCACAAACAATATAGCTACGCAAGCTATATTTTTTGTGCCTTCAGTTTTTTCTGCCTAGTCATAAGGGGATAACTGAATAAACTGAATAAAAAAAATGCACGTTGATCCAGTTTTAACTAAATAAAGATACTATTTTAGCAATTATAGGTATATGCAACTTGGCACATAAAAACACCTTCTTTTCCGACATTTTCTGCACTTTCAAACTTTAGATTTCTATTTTGAATATTTTCTTCTCTGGACTTAAAACTTGTTGGATTGCCAATGCCATTTTGAGTGGATGTCTTTTTGCTTTACAGGTATATTGTGTTTCAGGAACCTCTGTGATGGTAGTAAACTGACTGGGGATATTTATGTATTTTTTTGATAGCGTTCCATTTTTTCTTTATTAGCATCTAATGCGAGTTGTATACGAAAAATTTGTATAAAAGGTACTACTTCAAGAAGTGATATGATCAAAAAAGTGCTTAATATAAATATATTTTTTTATTTTTTGCAATGCCAAGAGTATTTAATATACGATGGATTTGTATTTACTATATTGCTCAAAAGGGGATTGAACATAAGAAACTATCGGTTATATGTATGCGGTCCTTGTGTAGCTTGGGCAAACCATAAATTTTGGGTGGAAGAGAATTGTGTATTTTAAAATTCCTAGCTGCATATGGACGTGGACTGATATTCATTCAACGATATGCAGTTGTTTTTCTATTCCCACCTTTTTATAATTTCACTATTTTGTTTCTGATAGTTGTTAGTCGGATCATTATTTACCTGTTTATAAGTTGTAAACAAAACTTGCATTTTATTAATTTGCGTTCATAATTACTGTTTTATTTGATTTATTAGTATTTTTTTGTGGGAATTTTCTTTTAAAAATTTACGTATTGTCTTAAATTTAGCGCATAACTGTTGTTCCAAGGCTCTAGGTTTCTGGTGTGATGTAGTTATGTTTTTATAGTTCGTTAGAATATGGTGACAATTGGCCATAATTTCGCCTCTTTTCTCTGTATACATATAGAAATTTCTTTATTGAGAGTTCAACGGATGATATTATTTTAATTATTGGCAGCTCTTTTGATTTTTCGATAGGTATTTCGAAATTATAACCGAGACTTAAGATTTCTACCGCATAATCCGGAATGTTAGAGTTTGTAAGCCATTCCTTTTCTATAATGGTATTTTCAATTATTTTTTTTTTAATGAAAACTTCAGTGCCATTGGGTGTGATTTGAGACTCGATGAAACAGAAAAAGCGA
>MU187927.1:50553-68706 GCA_016904865.1 Pissodes strobi | reverse complement strand
AACGCTCGACACTCTGCTTCCCTGCAGCCTCGAGACGCAATCTGACATCTTCAAACACTTTACCCATTACTTCACCACGACGTTCTGCACTTATGTCGGTTCGACCATCCACTTCTGGGATATCCTTCTTTCTATGCTCATCACTCGACATAATCATCCTCCGTCCAAAATTCACAAAGTAAGGGCTAAGTTTCGTAGTCTCATGAACAGATGTACGAATAGCACAAGCTATCTTATCCAAATTCGCATCCCAATCACGGTGATTGTCAGAAATATACATTCGTAACATCGTCTTCAGTGTTCGATTCACTCTCTCGGTCGGATTTGCACGTGGATGGTAGTTCGCATTGAACTTCAGTCGTACTTTGTACCTCTCAGCTAGTTTTAGGAATGGTCGACCCCGATATTGCAGTCCATTATCGCACAAAATGGTAGAAGGGACTCCAAACAATAGGAAAACATTTTGTTCTATGAAACGAACAACAGCTTCCGACGTGGCCTTGCGAAGAGGACAAAGGAGTGAAAATTTGCTGTGATAGTCTGTCACTACCAACAAGAAAGTATAGCCATGCTTTGACCTAGGCAAAGGTCCAATGAGATCGGTGAAGATAACTTTCCAGGGACGTTGAGGTTTAGTATGGGTCACCATTTTTGCTTTCGGTGGTCCGGGTGGTACCTTATGACGGATACAAGTGTCGCAATGGCTAACGAATCTGGAAATATCGTTTCTCATTTTTGGCCAATAGAATCGTTCCGCTACCCGAGAAAAAGTCTTATAAACACCCATGTGTCCCGATGTAGGTGGTTCATGAGCACCAGCTATTATCTTCCTCCTATCCTCCTTAGGAACTACTTCCTTCCAATTGTCTACTTCCGGTCTTAATTCTGGATAGTCACATTTTACAAATTTCCACATCTTAATATCGCCTATTCTCCAACCAGAAAACTTCAAAGGATTACCTTTGACTCTCTCCATCATTCTCAAGTACCATTTATCTCTTACTGGCGTCGGCGGTTGATTGGTGTCTACAGCATCCAATTGCGGAACAGCCCTGGACAACATATCTGGAACAACATGTGCCTTTCCTTTCCGGTGGATAAGGGTGAAATCATACTGTTGAAGCTGAACTTGCCATCTCGCTAATCTTCCACTAGGGTGTTTCATGTTCTGCAACCATACCAACGAATAGTGATCCGTGATTACTGAGAACGGAACTAAGTCGAAGTAGGGTCGTAGCTTATTAACTGCCCATAGAACTGCAAGACATTCTCTTTCAGTGGTCGAGTAATTTTGCTCTTGCTTAGTTAAGCTGCGGCTAAGATAGCTTATAACTCGTTCTGTACCATCCCGTTGTGGTTGAGTTAAAACCGAGCCTATGCCATACCCAGAACTATCACATTGTACTACGAACGGTAGCGAGTAATCAGGACAGCTCAATACTGGTGCTTCAACTAGACATTCCTTAATCTTTCTAAACGCTGTCTCACACTGCTGTGTCCATTCGAACTTCCTAGATTTCCGCAATAGGTCAGTGATCGGTGCTATAACCGTAGAGAACTCTTTGATAAACCTTCTATACCAAGAGAATGTACCCACAATACGTCTCACTTCTTTAACGTTCCGAGGAACTGGGACTTCCAACATGGCTTTGACTTTATCTGAATCCATATGCAAACCATGCTTATCCACAACGTATCCTAAATACTTCAGCTGTGGCCTGCAAAACTGACACTTTTCTCTACTGATCGTGAGGTTCGCCTCACGAAGTATCCTAAATACTTCTTCAAGGACCTTTAGGTGAGTTCCAAAGTCTGACGTCACGATGACAATGTCATCCAAATAGACAAAAACATGGGGTTTAGATAACTCCGCAACAGGTACTTGCCAATAGGCTGACTTAATATCTAGGCTGGAAAGATATTTTGCGTCTCGCAATTTGTCCAGGGTATCGCTAACCTGTGGCAATGGATAGCTATCCCTCTCACAGACGGAATTAAGTTTCCTGTAGTCCACGCATAGCCTTTGTGAACCGTCCTTTTTCTTGACCATGACGATAGGGGATGACCATGGACTCTTAGATGGCTCGATGACTCCAAGCTTTAACATCTCATCCAATCGCTTGTCTATATGTTGCTGCATGACTGGTGATACACGATAGTAGCGTTGCTTAATAGGTCTTGACTTTGTAACTATAACGTGTTCTGCTTTATCCGTGCAACCCAGCTGATCACCCATAAGATCGAAATGTCTATCCAGCAACTCCTTCAGCTGTCTATCTTCTTCTGAAGTCAACACAGTCCCCTTCGGTATTTCAACCGTAGCAACTTCCGGCAGGTCTGAAAAGAGCCATTCGTTATGCCTGAGATCTGGGACTACACCCATGGAACGCCAAAAATCTGCACCCAAGATCAAAGTGTGCGGTAGGTCTGGAATAACGAGAGTTTTGATAAGACGAACTCGATCTCTCACTTTTATAGGGACTTCACATACTCCAATACTACGACTTTGCTGTCCATTCGCCACCCTACAAGTTGGCGTCTGACTCTTGTCAAGTGAAAGCACTAAGTCCATCATCAACTTCCAACCAGGCCCACCAAGGATGGTGCGAGATGCTCCTGAATCCAAAAGACCAAGGATTTCCTTGCCCAATATGTCCACTCTGAGATAAGGTCTTTCATCGTTCTGCGCATGCTCCAACACAAAGTCCAATATCGGTTTTAATTTACAATCATCGTCGGCGCCCGCTAATTCAGATCCTTGACTTAGGAGCGCCTTCCGGCGTTTCCCGACCTGCAATTCGGACAACTCTTCACGGTAACCCCTTCCTTCTTACATCGGAAACAAAACTTCGGTTTTGGTAACGCACATCCAATAGCTCTGTGTCCAGGTTTCTTACAGCGGAAACATATCACTTCCTCTTTTACTGGAGGTGTTGCTTCAGTCTCCTTCACTCTCAAGGTAGCTATATCTGGTTCCTCGTGAACATATGCCAGATCGGGCTCCAACAAATTCCCACGCCTTGGAGGCTGAGCATAGTTCTCTACAGACTCTCTTCTCGCTTCCAAGCGTCTACATACAGTACGGAGTTGACCTACAGATGTGATATCCACCAAAGCTAACTGACTCTGATAAAATGGAGCTAAATTCCCTACCAAAATTTTCAATTTTGCATCCTCCGAAATAGGACAGGTAAGTCGTTTGAAATACCCTGACATTACCGCTAAGCATATACCGATGCTCTCATCGTGTCCTTGAGTTCTTTTGCGAATTTCTTCAAATAACTTCTCGTTATACTTGCAACGCTGGAACTCCACCCGCAACAGATCGACGAACTCATCTCACGTAGAAACATCGCCTCGATAAGCTATGTAGAATTGGTATGCCTTACCAATGAACAAGTCAATACCACACTCGAGAAGCACTTCTTTCGGGACATGTCTTGCAACACGAAGTTCTTCGCATTTCTCCAGGAATGAACTAACTGAAATTCCCTTCTTGTCACAAAATTGAAGATTCCATTTACTTGGGTATACCGTTCTCACACTGGCTGAACCCGTGTTTTGGTTTAAACTAGAAGAATTGACTGCCCGCCTCAGATTCGCATTGAAACTGTGGTCGCTCTCCTCATCTGAGCTGCTATCATGAGCACTCCGCTCGATTCCCGACGGTCCAGCGGTTTCGTTTTCCAAGTTATCCAAGGTGGGAGGAATACTCTGTTTCTCCTCAGATTTCGTCGCTTGATGATCAAGTTTCTTCAACAATGTAAGAGTCATGGCAACCCATTCTGGCTTAGACTTACATTTGTCTTGGTCAGACCCTGGCTCCATATGATCAAGTCGATTCAAAACATGGGCCAGCTTACTCTGGAACTTCATGAAGTCACCGCTTTTCTTTCCTCCAGTGAATTGACTTATATCCCTTATAAGTTTTTTAATCTTCTTGTCCACAGCTTCAGCATCCTCTTCCTAACTGAAAGGATATTCTGGATATTTAACACTTTCGCCACTCTTTTCCATCTGAAGGGCCAGTGACAAGCGATGCCTCATATCCTCACAATTACCAGCTGCAATCCCTCTGACAGCGAGTTCGTATGTAAGCTCATCTTGACTAAGTCTATTAACATGCATTGCTCGCGACATGATGAAACAATACTAGTGTGGCACACAGATAAACACAAAACCAATATGTATACAAGTATAACAACACTGTCACTTATCACCAACACTTAATAATAACCACTAAATAACAGCACAACCACTTCGAGAATACCGTCGCTCTGAAAAATCCGAATTTACTCTGAATCTCTCAACCAAACTTAATCAGTGTCAAAATACAACTATTTTTCAAAATAATAAGGCCAATGCCAAAAGGCCAATGCTTATCAGTCGGGGCCCCACGTTGGGCGCCAAAATGTTGCGCGTAAAACCCTTTTAAATGTGTTAGCGAGATATAATGAATAAGATGATACCTACGCCGAAATAGGAAATTAGTCGCAAGGTCTTAAGGGTGGAATCATTGACTTTATTCGACTTCTATCTGTTACATATTCGTGCTAAATTGTTATGTAACAAAACCAACAAGAAAACGAGAATATAGGCTGGCTTATTAAATCAATAATTAATCAATTAACTTAACTTATCAAGAAAACACAATCTAAATTTTAAGGAACAATATATTTGCTACTAAGTTCTTTTCATTTTGAAAACACAGCAACAATCTATCTGGAGTAAAATATTAAATGGAAATGCGGTTAGTTAAGACAAAAGAATTGATGAAATAAACAGAGCACAATATGGAGATTGTGCGGAGACCAATTCAGTTGTTAATACTCGGTTCTGTATGCCTTACAACTAAATGCCCTAAATACTACTAACCGAAGTGATCACTTTAACGTTAACCAAGCTAATTACAACTAGGTATGCGTGCGCTAATAGCTGCACCGATTTAAAATGTGCAATGATAACATGTAACAATGAACGGCCACAATAATTAAATCAAATGACTCGATAAGTTAATAAAATAAAAAACTAGAATAAAACTATTGAAAGCGTGACTGTCCATGCTTGATTCATATTATAAAGAGAGAAACTTCAGAACTTAAATGAATAAAAAGAATAAAATTATTGGGCCAACACTTGACTTATATTAAAAAGAGAGAAAATTCAGAGCAAACCGATTAACTGGTCCGATAAACCAGTGAATAAATGAAAATAAAATTAATGAGCTATCTCGAAGCTTGGCGGTAAATGTTTGATTTATACTAACAGAAGGAAAACTAAGAGCGATTATATTAAACAGATAAACTAACGAATCAATGAAAGATAAAGCTTCTGTACAATACCATAAATCCGGTCGTCGAACTCTGCTGGAGGCGCCGGGCACCTATAGATACCTCAGGTAGTGCGCCTCGATGGCCCCGAGGGGAAGATCTAGCCGAGGTCTCGATAGCTCGGTGTCGAGATTGGCTTATAATTGCTGCTGGAAAAGCCTGCTTCCAACCCACTAAAAAAAGGTGGTTCTAGCCTGCAGGTAAAAGTAGTGGTCCTCCAGTAAAGGTTGTGGTCCTCCAATAAAACCCTGAAAAAACCCAATGTGCATTAGACAAAGCCCCCTTACTTTAATAAAAACCATAGCCCCCCCCCCCTTGCATAAATATATTTTCCTTATAAAACAAATTCCCCCAGAAAAAAACCATGGACTTGCAATGCCATCAGCAAATAAAAGAGATAGTAAGGTACATACAGCTTGAATATAACAAAGATAGGGATGAATCACCCCTAAAAGAAAATATAAACTTCCCCATACGATCAAAACTCAAGTTACATTAAAAAAAATTCAGATTTAATAAAATGAATAAGATAACATATGGGAGTCAAGGCAAATGCCGATATAAGCACAAAAAAAGTAACACAGATAAAGCAAATCATTAATTTAGGCAAAACTGGCGCAATAATTACCTCGTTAGTGTGTGTGAGGGCTAGGGAAATTCGACGGTTTCGGTCTTATCTGACGAACGTGGAAAGCCTCTAGAAATAATGGAAAAAAGCCGTTGGCGTCATGGCGTCCACGCGCTTCACAGCCAATAAAAAAAACTAATTCCAGAGGAAAAACTCACCTAGTATAGTATGTATGTAGATCCCGAAAAATCGGTCGTGTCAAAACACCAAGAGATTCCACAATATATCCCCAATAAATGGGTTGAATTAAATCACAAACTAATTATGGAGTCACTGAAACTGCACTCAAACAGAAAGCTTCTCTCCTCGCCGACCGGTCTAACTAGAAAGAACTCTCGATCGCTTTCATCAATTTGCCTTTGCCTATGTCCGATCAAGAAGTAGGGATGGACTGAAACAAGCCGAGCGATTTCGATACAAGGAATCTTTCTAAGATGACAAACAACTTAGTTCTCGTTTATTAGGAGGATAACATGACGGCGGAAGCCACAATTAAGGCATCGAAAACCAAGGATTCAAGAATTAATAGAGAATATTCCCTAACAAAACGATAAACTTTTAAAAATGTAAATCGACAAATTGAAAATATGGATCGACGGGTCAAATGCAGCGTATTTGCAGACTTCACTAACAGAAATCTTAAAAATATAAATCGGTTCTTGACCGTTCTATGGTAATGTAATATAAATCAAGCCAAGCTATTCTAATAACAATGTGCTTCGCTTATCAGCTAAAATAGACATAGTCACAACGTGTTATAAATGCTAATACAAATATATCTAGGTAATTTACATTAAGAAATTCGGCAATTTCAAACGTATTAACAGCAAATCGAATCGATAAATTTAGAATTAATAAACCGATGAGTGCAAAATACAGCATATTTTTCCCTAAATGCGGCATATAAATAAAAATTTAAAAATATTTGACATTGACAGACACACACTTGACTTAATTTTGGCTAAACAGTAAAAATACGATTTTTTATATAAAAGATGTTTTTAAAAATACTCTGACGGGGGGGTGAGGAGGGGCATTGAACTTTGGTACCACCAAAAGCTTTCTACATTATCGATAAATAATTGTACCAAGTTTCGTCAACGCAACTCAAAGCGGACAGTATCCACACTGGTCTTAATTTTGGTAAAACAGTTAAAATAAGATCATTTTATATAAAAAGTGTTTTTAAAAATACTTGGCGGGGGGACATTGAACTTTGGTACGACCAAAAGCTTTCTACATTATCGATTCCACACTTGTCTTAATTTTGGCAAAACAGTAAGAATAAGTTCTCCTTATATATAAAAAGTGGTTTTTTAAACTACTTGGACGGGGGGGCATTGAACTTTGGTACCACCAAAAGCTTTCTACATTATCGATAAATAATTGTACCAAGTTTCGTCAGCGCAACTCGAAGCGGACAGTGTCCAAACCTGACTAAATTTTGGCAAAACATTAAAAATAAGTGAGCACTGAACCTGTTAAAATAGTATTATTAATTTTTACATATTTGAATAGAGCTTATAATTGCCTTTTTAGCGATGTATCGCAAGTTGTAATTTTTTTACAAAATGGCGGCGTAGAGGGAATTTATTCCAAATTCAATATGGCGGCATTTTAACATCACCAATGGATTTTTTTGTCAAACTGTCCGTTGATATAGATAGGTCTTCTTGCAATTTTTTCTCACTGTTGGAAATTCTATATAATTGGTGTAAAATTGAAGCATTTTTAGTTTTTCCTTAAAATGTCAAAATTTATGTAAATTTTTCTTGAAATTTTGAATCGAACCCTATACATATTTTTAAATATTTACATAGAGCTCGAAATTCCCTTTTGAACGATGTATCACAAGTGGTCATTCTTTTTAAAGATGTCGTTGTAGAAAGCATAATTCAATATGGCGTCGCGCCGCCATATTGAATTATGCCCTCTACAACGCCATCTTTAAAAAGAACGGCCACTTGTGATACATCGTTCAAAAGGGAATTTCGAGCTCTATCCAAATGTGTTAGAATATATTCAGGGTTCTATTCAAAATTTCGAGAAAAATTGACATAAATTTTACATTTAAGGAAAAACTAAAATTATCTAGAATTTCCAACAGTGAGCAAAATCTGCATGAAAACCTATCTTGTCTTCTATATCAACGGTCAGTTAGACAAAAACTCGATTGGTGTTGTCAAAATGCCGTCATATTTAATTTGGGATTAAAGTCCTCTACACCTCCATTTTGAAAAAAATTACTTGTGATACATCGTTAAAAAGGGAATTTCAAGCCCTATTCAAATATATAAAGATATATGCAGGGTTGTATTTGAAATTCTTGCCTCATGCTCACTTCCGGTCAAACCGGAAGTGATATTCATTTGATTTTTAGTGAAAAATCTGAGTTTTCACAAACCATATCTTCAGCCAAAATTTCAAATTTCTCCTTAAAAAACATTTGAACGGTGCATTGTTAAACGATTTCGTTGACACCCGGTATATTCCCATATACTCCAATAGTTTAAATCCAAATCTACGAACCGTCTGACGTCATGCGCCGACTGGACGAATTTGGATCGGCGATTTAGCATATCTTGTATTCTTTGTATCATGGTTCACAAGTGTAAAACCAGAGTAAAAACGGTGCCGTCATGGTGTAAAATTTTGTCTTAATCAAATAAATTGTACAATAACTACCTGATCAAAGTTCTTTGACATGAACTTGAATAAGAGTAAAACCACGATACACTTACATGTGTATCGTGAGTAAGACTAGCTTAACATCAATCATGTATAATACAAAAATGTTTTCTTTGTATCATGTCAATCATGCGTATTAATTCCGATTTGACTAAAAGTGCAATGCACTCTTTGTTTCCCGGATATAAACTACTAAAAATATATTAATGAAGTTCTGTGTTTGTGTTCTTTAGCAGCTGTGCGCTGTGTGGCTATAATGTAAACGTGTAAATAACAAAATTAATTGTGAGTAATTTTGGTGAAGGTAATTTTGTATTATACAGGGTATCTCACGTAGGAGTTCCACCCCCCTTATCTCTGTTATTTTTTAAGCTATCCCGATAAACTTTTGTTCATTTCGAAGCTTAGCTTAAATTCGTTCAAGAAGTGTTGCAATCTTTATCCAAATCTGATTACAAAATATTGTTTGTTAAAAAGTTTCAAAATATTGCATTTTTAGTCTACTTCTAAAATGGAATGGTTCTTTTTTTTATGACGTATGTAATACTGGAATGTCAAAAATATTTAAAAAAAAAATTGTAACCGAGATAATTCACACTGAAAAGATTTAAAACTAACAGGTGCCTCGTTTTAAACGTAAACAGATACCAGCAATCGCCTAGTTTGCCATAGATAGGTGAGGTATTATTCATAAGGTGTGAATTGAAACATGTATTTTAGGCATTATTGACTTTAATAATGCATTAAATATGATCAATGTATAAAATGTTTTCTAACTACTTACACGCATTCATCATTTCACACATAAAACTAAATACTGTACTTTAGGTTAACTATTACTAAATGCCTATCAAAAGTTCTTGATTATTTAATTTAATATGAACTTCTTTCTTTATTGAATTTAATCAATCTTTCTTTTGTTTTTTCGTTTACACTAAATACCTTGTTACTTTTCTTCTTCTGCAATTCTTTCAACTTAAGTTCACCAGAGATACAAGACTTTGAATCGAATATTGAGTACATTTGACTTTCTTCTACCTTCAACAGTAGAGACGCTACGAATTGTATGTCTCGAGAAAATGCGTTAAAAAGCCCAAAGGGTCCTAGATTCAGTGTTGAAAAAGGGAACACAGAGTACGCCAGATATTTTCTAAATATCTGTGCAAAGAAATGAGAAAATGACTAAACATCTTGGCGTCAAACAGAGCTACGACTGGGTAGATGGCGCCAAACTCATGTAAAGCGATGACTGGGCCGATGCTTCACAGTTGAGTATTTGTAAG
The DNA here is from genome assembly GCA_016904865.1 of Pissodes strobi. NCBI lineage: Eukaryota > Metazoa > Arthropoda > Insecta > Coleoptera > Curculionidae > Pissodes > Pissodes strobi. Next base: position 58,777 of record MU187927.1, on the reverse strand, counting down.
GCTCTTAAATACTAAAAAAAAATCAATCAAATCTAATTTTTTCTACCTACCGGCGCGGCAGGGAGAAATAGAGTGGGAATTGCGCGGACGCGGAATGCATTTGAGAGGGTAAAATCATGTTCTTTCTTTATTTGACATATTGTTGTTTACATTGACGGAGACAAAGATATATTACATTGAGAACGATTAACAACGTTTTCCTTGATGGAGTGACAAATTGCTTTCCAGCGATTGTTTTATATAATGGAATCTATTCTACTGACAATCCAGGTTCGGACTAAGGAGTAACTGAATTGTATTGTATTTGTACACGTGAGTGGGTCCAAATAGGACCCTCCACTGCGACCCTTGGTCTATTGTGGCTCACATCTGTGTTTCCACTATGCCAGAGGCTCGATCCTTTTCAAGAAATCGAACAGCTTTCTGGGGTGGATAGTTTTCAAATCTGCAAGTGTGATTTGAGTATTTCAAGACTGTTTGTCTGGTTCTTTCCATTGCTGGACAGTGGCATATAACATGCTCCATTGTTTCTTCGTCCTCCAAGCACAAGCGGCATTCCGTTTCTTCGGAGAGCCCTATCTTGTGCATGTGGCTTCTTAGCCCACAGTGGCCAGTGTACATGCCAACTACAGCCTGTACCTGCTACCGGCCAAGTTGAAGAAGCTGTCCGGTTCTCATTCCTGATGGCAGATTCACCGCCAACTTTGAATGAGTTAGGCCTGGTAACTCTCTCCAATTATCTACAAATTGATTTTGTGTCCACCTGGAGAGGGCTTCTTTAGCTGTGTTATAAGCTATTCCCAGTACTGGTTCTGGTCCTATGAAGGCCGTTGCGGCCGTTGCGGCCGCCTGCTTCGCAAGAGCATCAGCTTTTTCGTTTCCTTCATATCCTGTATGTCCAGGTATCCAGATCAATGTAAGTTTGTTCTCTCTCCCTAGTTTGGTGAGTAGTTCCTGGCAGTTCCATACTGTCTTGGATGAACAACGGCTAGAATCAAGAGCTTTTAGAGCTGCTTGACTGTCCGAGAAAATTTTGATTGACTTGCCTTTCCAGTTTCTATCGATGAGCCACTGTGCAGTCATATCAATGGCCTTAACTTCAGCCTGAAAAATGGTTGCATGTTTGCCTAGGGAACATTTAAGCTCAACCTTACCATTTTTATTCCATGCAGCAGCTCCCGTACCATCATTGGTCTTGGAGCCGTCAGTGAACCAACTATTCTCTGTTCTTCTCAGATTTTCAGAGTCCTTCGCCCATTCGTTCCTCTCTGGTAGGAGGACGTCATAGGCATGGCAATAGGTGGTTTTGGTAGGCATAACATCTGATGGTAGACCCAACACACTGTCCTGCTCATTGGCATTTTCCAGCCTGTTGGGCACCATGATGATCGCCTGCGGATTGTTGATCACCGCCTGTGTCAATCTATACGTCGCCCATCTAGCCTCCTTCTCCAGTACTATTTGAAGAGGTGGCAGATTTAGAAGACACTCAAGCGCTGCCGTGGGTGTAGTGCCGAAAGCGGCACTAATTGCTAGACACGCTTGTCTTTGTAAGGTAGATAATTTGATTCTCGCGGAGCTCTGTAAGCTCTTAGAGTACCAAGCTACTGCCCCATATGTTATAATTGGTCTTATGACCGCGATATAGAGCCAGTGCATTTGTTTGGGATGTATGCCCCATGTTTTGCCGCAAATGCGTCTGCAGGTCCATAATGACAGTTTCGCATTTGCGGCAATTTTATCCAGATGCGCATTCCAGTTAAGTGTTTTATCTAAGGTAATTCCCAGATACTTAACTGTATTCGCAAATGGGATAGTTTCTCCTTTGAGTGAAGGTGGTCTTAGGTCTTCCAGCCTTTTCTTCCTTGTGAATGGCACTATAACTGTTTTGTGTGGGTTCACAGATAGTTGCTCCCTTTCACACCAGTCATAGACCACGGTCAGCACCTCTTGCAGATCCTCTGAAATAGTTCTTTGCAAGTTGCTTCTTATCAGTATTACTAGATCATCCGCATATGCCTGCACCTCCACATCCCACAGCGAGAGGACCGCCAGCAGACCATCCATCAGGAGAGACCACAGAAGGGGCTACAAAACCCCGCCCTGCGGACACCCCCTAACAGCCCTGAATCTGTAGCTCTCCCCCTGTAGGGTTGTTGTGCCCACTCTGCAGTTTAACATACTTCCGATCCAGTTCCTTATTTGTGGTTCAACCCCTCTTTCAGCTAATGCTGTGTATAAGGAGTTTGGTAATGCATTATTGAATGCTCCTTCGATGTCTAAGAACACACCCATCGCGATAGTCTTGCTTTCTAACGCTTGTGTTATGTTCCCGACAAGGTTGTTTAGTGCTAGTTCTGTAGATTTGCCGGTCTGATACGCATATTGGTGAGCATTCAGTGGATACTCACCAAGTGCACCCGTTCTGATGTGCACATCGAGTATCTTTTCCATGCATTTCAACAGAAAGGAGGTCAGACTTATAGGTCTCCATGAGTTAGGTGTTGATTCCCTACGTCCCATTTTTGGGATGTACACCACTTTGAATTTAGTCCAGCTGCTAGGTATATAATTACTCGCTAGGCTGGCTCTAAAAAGTTTGATTAAGAACGGTGTTAATACTTCCAGACCGTTCTGCAGCAGTGCTGGAAATATTCCGTCCTCACCAGGTGATTTAAAAGGCTGAAACGATAAAATAGCACTTTTAATTGTTGATGCATTAATGATGTTCTTGGGGACAATCCAATCACCCGATTTTGGCCGATTTGATCGGTCCCAAACAGGCTCCTCCTCATCATTATGCAAAATCCGGTATCCCGGGAAATGAGTCCTAGCCAGAAGCTCCAACGTCTCCATGCCAGATTCCGTAAAGGATCCGTCAGGTCGTTTTAGCGATCCTAACTCCTGAACGGGTTCTCTAGAGAGGATTCTATGGATCTTTGCACTGCCAGGTGCATCTGTTATGCCCTGGCAGAAGGTTTCCCATGAATTCCTTTTTGCCTCTCTGATGGCTTTGTTGTAGTTCGTTAGAGCAGTTCTGTATTGATCCCATGTGCCGGTCTCTTTAGCTCTATTAAAGAGTTTACGAACCTCCTTCCTTTGTCTGTCAAGGGAGTTGTTCCACCAAGTGGTTCCTCTGTTGTCCCTTTTAATGTTGACTGGACAGTTTTCATGATAAGCCGTATTTATAGCTGTCCTCAGTTGCTCTGAGGCCAGCTCAATCTCATCACGATTTGATATCTTTGCAATAGAGGTCCGCATCTGCTCCTGAAGGGTAAGACTAAAACCAGCCCAATCAGTGCACTTAGGATCCCTGTATTCAAAGATGGGTCTTTCCCCTGTTTTCAGATTGAAGAGAATATGTCTGTGATCAGAGCACGAGGGCTCTGATGACACTATCCAATCTGAGATTCTTGTGGATAAGAGATTATCACTGATCGTTAGATCTAATACCTCCTGCCTAGTGGCAGTTACAGAGCCCCTGTTATTAACAACCAGCCCCTCCCCTAGTAAATAATTGTATAATGACTCACCTCTTTGATTGGTGTCCGTGCTGCCCCACACTGAATGGTGCGGATTGGCATCACATCCAACCAGTAGATGGATGTTCTTCCTCCGACTGTAGGCGACCAAGTTCCGTACTTCAATTGGAGGAGGTTGGTTTGCTTCAGCGTCCCCAGGAAAGTAGGCAGAGCAAACGATCATATCCGTTGTGCCCTGTCCCATGGGTATTTTGACAAGCGCAGTCGCCATGTCCCGCGAGCAATGATCTGAAATTTTGAAAAATTTCATGTTGTTTTTGATTAAGATACATGCTCTGGGTCTGTTTCCAGAGCAAATTATCTTACCTGATGTATTACCTAGGCCTCTTATTTGGCCTGTTGTTGATAGCCAGGGGTCCTGGAGAACGGCGATATCTACCCGCCCTTCATTAAAAGTTTTGCCAAGGATGTATGAAGCAGCCTTGGCATGTTGCAGATTGGTCTGCAGAAAAATGGTCTTATTTTCCATTTTTCTTCCCAGTCTGCTCATCCAAGGGGGCCCTACCTCCTTGTTTTTTCGACCCTTTGGTCCCCTTGCCAGGGATGGACTTTCCTTTCCCTTTCAGGGGGCCTGGTCGAGGTGCGACATTTTTTGAGAGGGATTTGGCTCCCTCTCTGCCACCCGATGTTGAAGCTGTTGCTTCCACCAATCCGATCTCAGGTTTAGAAGCTTCTGTGAAGACAGGATCAACCCTACCTTCAGCTTCCTCCTTCGGCGGAAGTGCCAGCCTCCTGTTCACGTGGGACATCTCTTCGTTCCCCCCGTGGCCTAAGACGGAATTGGACCTGTCCAAAGCCAAAGAAGTGTCTGAAGTCTATCCCCTTCAGAGTCACCATTGATTCGTCATCAATGGCGAATATCCAGGTTTGTCCTGGACCTGATTCTTTCCGGTGTAGAATTGTCCACTCCCGAGTGTTTAGACTGCGGTTCATATTCCGCAGTCTTGTAAGAACCACTTCCGATGTCAACCGTTTGTCGTTGTCATCGGGTATATATGCGATTTATATATGTGGTTTTGGTATGTCGACTCCGCTGACGGCTTTAAGTTGAGCACCCTCCCATGGCTTCAGGACGGCTACTACGTTCTTAAGCCATGTCATGCTCGCGTCGTCAGCGCAAGTCACTTGCAGCCAGCCTGGCCTAGCTGCACATCCCAGGAAGCGAACTTGGGGTCCGTCTTCCGTGAGCTTGTCTACAGACGTCATTATGGCGTTCTGTATCAGCCTAGTTTGACTGTTATCCAATGAGGCAGCCGGGACATCAGTGTGGACTATACCAACTCTAATGCCCTGCAGTGCCGCCCCATAGGATAAGCCAGGGGTGGTTGTTCCAGCCCTGTGCTTCATTGCCTGTTGTTCAGGTGTGCTGCCGTCAGATCGTGTGCGTTTTCCGCCCTGTGATCTGCTGGTGGAGGGGCGGTCTTCCTGCTCCCGAATAGTGGGCAGTTGTCTCCGTCCACTTCCCGGGTTCAGGTCTTCCTTGTCCCCTTTTTTTCCTTCAAGTGCCTTTTTCAAGGCTGTGGGGTAGTCTAACCCCTCTTGAAGGAATCGTTTTAGACGTTTTTTTGCCGAATTTGGTAGCCTCCTTCTCCTGAGAGTAGGTTTCTCAAGAGCGGCCAGCTCCCCTTCGGTCTCGCTCCTCTCTTCCTCTGTGGTGGTCAAGCCTAACAGGCTTCTTTCCGCCCCAAAAGAAAGGCTACTGGTTTCAGGATTGGTTGGTCTATTTCCAGCCTCTCCTGTTGATGTTGTGGGGTTGAGGTTGGTCTGTCCATCCTCAGCCTCCATTGGTTCAGGGACTTGACCCTTCCTGGTAGGTGAATTTTTTTGGTTTAGTTCTGCCATAAAAATTCCCACGAGTAGCTAGGGAAAGGAGTCAACTACAGTAGAGCCTTGCATTGCTGTGGAGGGGCATAAGAATACGACAGGATGCTGCCTGGTGTCCTGAAGGCACGTTTGAGACATCATAACCCTGATGCCATTCAGTCGTTGGCACGTATGCTACACCGTGACTTGGGGGAATTTTTCGACTTGCCTAGTCTAGATCCGATGTCTTCAGTTAGCTAGCAGGGGCAGCTCTGGCAGCATGTGGCTTTTCGCTCACGGACATCGGTCTTGACGCACTTGAAGCCTATACCAGGAATGCACCGTAGTCCATTCCTAGGATACACTACAAGGAGCCCTTGGTCGACACGTCTAATCGATCTCGTATTACCATCACCCCCAAGGAGTAACTGAAATAAAATGTTTTAAATACACAAATTGCTGTTTACGTGGGGTGAAATAAATTTGTTTGGTTTGAATTATGGCGTGATCATACAGGGTGTTATCACCAAACTATATAGTGAGAAACGATAATTTAATTGAAGAAGAAGAAGGTGTATGGAAAATTTGTAGATTGAACTTGCCAAATTATTCCTGTACGTAAGACGAGGGTTCAAATCAAAGGTTTGGTCAGATCCCTGTCCTAGCAAGTTAAATCAAAAGCGTTGGAGGTATTCTGTGAGAAAGAAAGGTGCTAGATTGAAAGCATAAAAGTTAATTTCAAGACAAACGTTTCATTTCTAAATTGAATAATCAAGACTTTTACTGTAGATATTTATGAATAAGTAACCTGTGTATATTTAGTGTTTAAGTGTGAATGCATGAAAGTTGTAGAAATTGTATAAATTGTATATATTTTTTTATATTAAATGCAAATGCATAATTACAATATTAAAGTACTTAATAACTAACCTACCTACCTTTTTTAATTCACAACTTCTGTGTAAAACTCCCACCACTCTATTTTAATACAGTCCACTAATTGATTGTGGTTAATTATGCAGATAATTGCCACCCACACCTTTATGGTTTTAAGCAATTAAAAAAATTAATTGTTTATCCCGACCAGGGGTATCTTAAAAAATAATCGAGATAAGGGGAGATGGCTTGTATTACATCCACGTATTTAAGGATCACTCGAATATGTCTCAATAACCAACGAACTTCTGGAGTCATCTATAGAGGCCATGCAGCGATCTTTTTACGTACACGAAAACGTTTGTGTTGCATTCAATATGCCCAGCCAACCGGAATCATTTCCCGAGATGGATGTTTTGCTCTTAAGAGCATCCGAAGATGGAGTATCTGTTGCAGCAGTCGAAAAGGCAACTGGTAAAGTGGTAGGAGCAGCGTTCAATAAGTTAGAGGTAAGCCTTGAAACTGATAAATTCTCTAATGCTTGCGTAATTTTGATACACTGAAACAATGTTATCGACGAGATGATCTGGCCAGAATCATATTTATTGTATTATTCTAATTTGTAAACTGTCAGGCGGAAGTCTCAATTGGCTCCGGTGTTATGGATCAAATATATACTTAGGTTTAGGTTATTTTTCCATGATCACCTAGCTATTTTTCCAAATAAAAACAAAAAATCAAAAGGTCTATATTAATAAAAAAATTACACAATTCAAACATGCATACAGTACAATAATTGGATATAATAGCGTCAGTAGAGAAAATGTTTTTATAGTAAATCTTATGTCAACAGAAACTTAACATAAAACACACTAAAAAATTTAGACACACTTAAATTAAAACTGCTCACTGCTTCCTCCCTAAAAGACGATGTCAAATCTGAGATTTGAGTGTATATTGGCATAGTACACTGATTTGAGGTGGCCAATATTGAAAAATTTAGACTTTATCTGTTGGGAAAACACCCCAACACGTGTAGAAACTATCGTTTTTCACCGTATAGTTTGGTGATAACACCCTGTATGTATGTAGTATGAATGAATCGTAATTACACTCAAAATAGATTTATTTCACCCCGGGTACAACCCAATTTGTGCATTTAAATTAGCATATGTCAGTTCTTCAATACCCCTTAGTCCAAGCCTGGATGGTCGATTCTATTCTATACAGCTAAATGTCATTTTGCCATTTCAATTGGGTTCAATCCAAGCGTTTTCCATTTATAATATTCGTGTCTCCGTCAGTGTTCAGGAAACAGCACATGTAAAAGAAAGAAAGAAAACCCACGCGTACTTTCGCGCCAATCTCCATCAGCCGACCTTTAGGCGGCCAGCTAGAAGCTCGAAGAAATTAATCAAGTCAGTGCTCTGCTAACACTCCACGTTGCTAGATCGCTCCCGTCACCGCGCTCTAGCAAGTGCACTCTCTGGCCAAAGGTAAAATTCGTTTTGGGCCAATTTCTCTTCTTGTATGCACAGATATTTGTATAATATAAAACTGACACTGACATATAAAGGAAGGCAATCTTTTTCAGAGTCAATGAAGTCTTGTAGAGCATCATGGCTTGAATTTTGATGTATTATACTCACTGTTTCTGAGAGATACTTTCACCCCCTCTTTGGATTACTAGCTGCTTCAGATTTAAAAACCTGTTGACATAAAGACCAACAGGCCAGAATTCAGGTGACATTATGTCTTGTATACATTTTCGGATGGGGCATGTTTGTTGTGCAGTTTTTCACAAGTAAAAGAGGAAATTCCAATGTCTTTCAAGTACTCTTCAATGTCCTTCAATCGGCTGAGAGACTTCATGGAAATAGCCAAATAAGTATGTCGGGTTTTGGCGCAATTTTAAGGCTGAATATGACATTTTTCTTTCCTTGGACGGGTGGTGGCCGCAGCTTTCTACCTTACCATCCTCTCTTTCTCTGGGTTTCCCATTT
>MU187927.1:0-24690 GCA_016904865.1 Pissodes strobi | reverse complement strand
GATCTAGGGGCAAAATGAAACAGTATAATGTGGGCCTACCGTTTGAACGTATCGCCATTGACGTAGCTGGCCCTTTTCCAGAAACAAATAATGGTAACAAGTACATTTTAGTGGCAATTGATTACTTCAGTAAATGGCCTGAAGTATTTGCGATCCCCAATCAAGAAGCTGTTACCATAGTAGAGGTCCTTGTGAATAACTTATTCAGCAGATTTGGTGTTCCGTTAGAGTTGCACTCAGATCAAGGACGCAACTTCGTATCCAAGGTTTCCCAGAAAGTCTGTGATTTACTCAACATCGATAAAACACGGACTACCGCCTTACAACCACAATCAAACGGCATGGTTGAGAGGTTTAACAAGACCATTGAAGAACATTTGTCAAAGGTCGTAGATGAACATCAGAAGGATTGGGACCTACACATACCACTATTTTTTAGTGGCCTATAGATCAGCAGTCCATGACACGACAGGTCTAACACCAGCCATGGTTTTATTTGGAAGAGAACTCCGTTTACCCTGTGACCTATTATTCGGAACGCCAGACAACTAGGATATGGAAATTCAAGACTACGCAGACTCGCTTAAGGAAAAGTTACTATACGTCCATGAATTAGTCAGAGAAAACACGGAGAAAGCCAGCGACCGAACGAAGACACGATATGATCTCAAAGCTAATTCTATGGGATTTCAGATGAACGATAAAGTCTGGTTATATAATCCGCAAAGGAAGAAAGGAAGATCTGCCAAGCTTACGCCAGTATGGGAAGGGCCCTATACAGTCATCAAAAGAATTAATGACGTAGTGTATAGAATTCAGCGTAGCCCCAGACGCAAACTGAAAGTAGTCCACCTCGACAGACTGAAAGCATATCACGGATATGAAGTATCTGATCGGGACGATCAGGTTTAAGAGGGAGGCAATGTCACGACTAAGAACCGTCCGTACGTTTTTGTGCTACCCTATAGAACTAGCTGCCGTGCCGCTCGCTTCTCTATCTGTATGACTCATCGCCCGGCCGGTCGCGAAGTTTCAGGATCGCTGGAATTCTCTCGATGGCCTCGTCGAGATCATATAGAGTGGCCTCGAATACTTCCCGAATATTCGTGATAGATTTGAGATTATATATAAGCAGACCTAAGGCGAATGTTAGTTAGTTAGTTCAGTTAATCATTGATTGTTGAATAGATATTAGTGGTAAAGTTATAAGACTAGTTTAGTGAGTTAAATTGTATACAGTGGTAATGAATAAAGAGACTATTAGTTGAAAATAGCAAAGTTGTAATTCTGTTAAGAACCCACGGGAAAAACGTAACAACACCAAACAAAGACTCAGCAAACACCATACAAACATTATTATTGTAAAAGGAAATTAATTTGGATTTCAATGTAGCTTTCTTCATGTAATGTGACAGATTAGAATTGTTTATAAATGTTGAAATTAATGCTATTCGTTACCTACTAGTTTTTTCCAAAAGCATACAGGCCTTAAAAAATATTCGGCATTTTACGATTCTGGCCAATTTCGGTACGGTTTGGTAGACCGTCAAAAGGTGCTTGGTCAGAAATTTTCATCAAAATTGTTTAATATTTTCGCTACTTATCGTGCATCAAAGCGAATCGCAGAATTGTCATAATAACTCGCACACGGAAGATATGAGCACCAAAAGCAATTTGCGGTTGGCGCCAGCGGCGGCCTCCAGCTATTTTCACTGATAGTCGTTTTAAAGGAAATTAAGATCGAATAAATAGGTTTTGATAACTTAAATCGCTTCATTCACTGTTTCTCTCTCGGTTGGCTGAAGTCGACGCCGACTTTACCCGAATTAGAGTCGCATATCCGAACGTGACGGCTCAGTCTTATTCACTATCCAGCAAAGAAGCTTTATAGGCCAGACTTCTTAAAATCACTGTATAGATTTTTCTCGTGGCATACGTAGATAGTATAACAAAAAAATATTTCTGCTTTCATTTTTGCAAAATTGAAACCGTTCTTAATAAACCTTTATTATGAGAAGGACAGAGCTGAATTAGGGCTCTCTATTAGATCTCATATGCGACTGGCAGGCGGCTTTGTATAAGTAGGTGATATTTTAATTATGTTGGCATCTCTACATACTTTCAGTACACTTAAATTGATTATCTCCCTTAGCAACATGCTTATGGAATTTTATAAGAAGTACTTGAGCTTAAGATTTTGTTGAAGCACTTGAGACAAGACACAATGCATACCTAAATTGTATTATTAATTGTTGAGAGGAGATAAAAGGAATTACTTATGCAGATACTTGAAACATGAAATCACTTACTGTAGGACTCCATAAAATATAAACAGATATTATTGCATCAAGTATTTATTTTCCGACATTTAATTCATAAAGGTTATTTTGCAACACGTTTTTCTTTTTGAAGTTAAAGTGAAAGCACAAATTTTTTTCAATTAAAAGGAAACCTAGCCCCGGAGAGTCGTGATACAAATGCCCAGCCCCGGTAGTGGAGTCATTAGAGCGCCACCAGTTCTGTCCAACTAGGCTGGCTTATTAAATCAAAAATTACTCAAGCTTAACTTAACAAGAAAACACAATCTGGAACAATATATTTGCTACTAAGTTCTTTTTTTTTGAAAACACAGCAATAATTTACAGTAAAATTTGCAATTCTAAAGACCAAGGAATGTCGGAGGACTATTAAAAAAATTGATAAATAGAGTACAATATGGAGATTGTATGGAGACCAATTCTGTTGTTAACGGTACTGTATGCCTTACAACTAAATGCACTAAATACTACAAACCGAAGTGATCACTTTGATGTTAACTAAGCTAATCTATGTATGCGTGCGTTAATAGCTGCACCGATTTTAAATGTAGCAATAACGGCCACAATAATTAAATCAAATGACTCGATAAATTAATAAAAAGAATAAAACTACTGAAAGCGTGGCTGTCGATGCTTGATTCATATTATAAAGAGAGAAAATTCAGAGCGGTTATACTTATTACTCGATAAATGAATGAAAAGAATAAAATTATGGAAACTGTTTTAAAGCCTGTCAATGCTTGACTTATATTAAAAAGAGAAAAAATTAAGAGTAATTAGATTAACCGGTCCGATAAAGCAGTGAATAAATGAAAATAAAATTAATGAGCTCTCTCAGAGCTTGGCAGTCAATGTTTGATTTATTTTAAAAGAAGGAAAAATAAGGGCGCTTATATTATATTAAACGGATAAACAAACGAATTCATGAAAGATAAAGCTTAAAGAACTAGATACGCAAACGGCATCAGGACCGGACGAAATACCTTACATCATGTTAAAGAACTGCGCCAACGAACTAACACCCATTTTTTTCCAGACTTTTTTCCCTGTCTTACAGAAAAGGGATTTACACATCTTCTTGGAATGTTGATCAGGTGCAATCTGTTCCAAAAAAGGCAAGAAAACTACGTCCTCAAACTATCGCCCAATTGCCTTGCTTCCAATATTCTCCAAAGTAGTGGAACGTGTAGTCAATCAGCAACTACTCAAATACCTCGAGACCAACAGAATAATTGGCGATAGCCGATACGGCTTTCGCAGAGAGAGATCGACAGAAGATATATTGGCCTACGTCACTCATATATGGAGTAGGGCATTTGAGAACTATGGAAAATCTCGTGCGATTGCGTTGGATATTTCGAAGGCATTCGACAGAGTTTGGCATGGTCGATTGCTCAACAAACTGGCTTCCTTCGGAATGACAGCCTTTCTTTGCAGCTGGCTTGCCAGTTTCCTTAAGAACCGTTCTCTGCACGTTGTAGTTAATGGGCACATCACCATTAATGCGGGCGTGCCTCAGGGTTCATTACTTTTACCAACTCTATTCCTCAGCGACTTGCTGACCGAAGCCAATAATCCTATTTACAGTTTTGCAGATGACAGTACCCCTGTCTCCCAATTTAGATAGGAAAAACCTTTACCAGCGACTGGGACATATCACCACAGACAGGAGCAGATTACAGCAATTAATCTGGAGAGGGTTCGAACTTGGGGCGACATAAATTTGGTCCAGTTCAATGCAACAAAAATCCAAGCGGCCACGTTTAAGCCAACACCGCTGGCCCTGACATCATTATGGCAGGATCGACTATTCCTTCATCCTCGGCAATCGGACTATAGCAATATGTCCGAGCATGACCACGTTGCTAACATTGCAAAATCAGCCTCGCAGAAGCTTGGTGCGCTATTTCGCAACAAAAAAACTGTATACACAGCAGTTGCTCTTGATCTACCAAGCGCAAATAAGACCGTTCTTAGAAGATTGCTCACACATCTGGGGTGCCGCACCGAAGCACACCCTAAAGCCGCTGAATTCATTCTCGTCGGCGATCCGGGATCTGAATAGTGGAACACTGCAGGTATGTGGCCGAGATATCTAGATATTTTCACGACAGATGTTCCCAAGATTCGGTCCGCCTCATCCTACCCCCAGCAACGACTTTCTGACAGTCTACAGCCCAATCCAAGATTGACTGTGGCCAGAAGGCCAAAAAGGTGACAGCGACAGTAATTGCAAAAGATAAGAGCGAAACGTCTCCTACCTATGCCAAAAAACAAAAAAATTGCGGCCAGTAAGTCGCCTAGTGACGTAACACCTGGCGGCCTACGTGACCAAAGTCGTGACCCCCAAGCGACCTTGGAGATCACGCCACAGCAACAACAACAACAACAACAACAAAATGCAGCAGCCATCGACCGACCTAGTCCGGAAGCCCCTCCTACCGGCACCGCAGAAGCTCCGCCCTCATCGAAGGATGCGAACCCGCCCCTTCCATATATGGAAACCGAACCGTCCTCGTCTGCGACCAAGCAACCGGAATTCAAAGTTCCGTTTAAAACAATGCCGTTTAAACGGAACATAAGGAAGGTCTACCTGGACGTTGGCGGCGAACCACCTGCCAGCACAAGCAATAGATTTGAGCCGCTCAGCGATACCGACGGTAATGAGGACACCGACCCTTCGTCGATCAATCATGAGCCCAGAAGGCGATCGAGGCGAGTCGCTCCAAAACCCAAAACTCCCCTGAAAACGAAAGTGACACCACCGCCGCCGATAGTAACAAAAGGCGGCCTGGTGAGTCACCGAGATTTCACGGGGCAACTTAATCAAGCGGGTATTGCTGGATACAAACTGAAATACACTAAGAACAGCATTGTCATCTGGTGCAAAGACACCAGAGATTGGGCAAACTTAAAAAGAATGTTCGATAACGGCCAGGTCGAATATCACTCATACGCCGAGCGCTCTCCAAAATCTCATGCCTTCGTCCTAAAAGGACTTGACGGAGGCATCCTCCCTGATGAAGTAAGAAGTGAACTGATCAATGAGCATAATCTCACTATCAAAAATGTATTTCTCATGAAAAAGACTAGAAGCCCTCTATTCTTAGCAGTCACCGATGCGGATACTACTCTCAAGCAACTAAAAGCGAAATGCAGATACATAATGAATGTGCGCATTTCATGGGACTACAGGAAAGCAGCTAAGGCCATCATGCAATGCAAGAGATGTCAGGGGCATGGACATGCCCTGACATATTGCCAGAAAGATTGGAGGTGTAGCAAATGTGCTGGCCCCTATCAAATCACGCAATGCACCTCTGATGAAATAAAGTGCATAACCTGCGGAGGTGGGCACCGTGCCAGCGATGTAGGGTGCCCAGTCTATATGTTCACAGTGAACCAACTGCAACCTCCGTAACAACAGCCACAGATTACCCGACAGAAATACAAGCCAGCCCCGCCGCCTTCCAAGCCGGCCTGGCGATGCCAACAGACTTTACACGACCGCATATCCAGTACTCACACAACGTAGTGTAGTGAATGAAAATCAAAGTGCCTGTGGCAGTGACAACGATAACCATCATAAAAATGTGCGTACCGCACCGCTGGCTTCCTCTAATAATCCCGCCATAAGCGATTTTCAAAAATTACGCAATATTACTGATAAAATAAGTTCATTAGTTAACATTTCTCAGCTAATTAAAGCAATGGAAGACTTCGCAGCGCGTCTTCAAGCCTGCGAAGGAGATAAACGCTTAATTATGCAAGCAACTTTAAATTTCTTTACCGATGATATCGAAAAATACGATATATAATCATATCTTATTGAATCACTCAACTGAGCCTTAACGCTCATTGTTGTATATAATGTATGTAGAACTCACACTTTAATTGAGCCTAAAGCGCTCATCCCTGTACATAATGTATATAAAATTTTATTAACGTGAACAGGGTTTTTCACATAGTTTTTCCCTGGTTCCTTCAACTCACTTTTCATCTTTATCGCAAATACAGCTTACTAGGAACAAGCATTCGTGGATAACGACATACGTGAAATACTATTGAAGGGCATTGCCCAGGAAATATGAATATGCCAGCGGTAAGAGTACCTTAGCTTAGTGTATGTTCCGCTCCTACTGCGTAGGGTCGGACGCGGGGGAACAGTCCGGATATGTAAATCCAGGTGCTGTTGCAGCCTCCTGCGTAGACTAGGGCTAGATCTAAATTAAAACACTGTAATAAATAATGAATAAATGATGATGATGATGATGACGACAGACGGCAAGGGCGCACCCGTTCGTTGTATAACTGGAAACACCTGGAACATCGATTTACAAGAACTCCTTTGTCTGGTGCACTGTACCGCTGTGGAACTCACTTCCAAGACATCTGATTCTCCCAAATTACAGCCGTGTCAATCAACATATTCGCACCCACACCTCGCCGAGTGCCGTACGATCTCCCCTTAATGTGTGTGTCATTGCCACAAAAAAAAAAGAAAAAAAAGTCTAACAGAAAGTATAGAAATCGCCCCAAGGTGCCCTGTAAATGTCAATTATATAAATATTGGGATTTTATAATACAATACCACTGACCTCAATGCATCTTTCAATGTTAAATCCGCAAAGCTCTTTTATTTTAACGAAATCACTGTGATCCCTATCCCATATTCCAGTACCTTTTCCACGATGCTGGGAACGTGTTGAACAGGCAGCTATTTTAAAATCAAGCGAATTAAACCTGTGTTAAGGCCGTTTGTGAACAATGTGATGCGCGCGCAACTCTGAAGCCCTGTGTTGTGGTACGGACAGCGTCTACTTCTTTACCGCGGTGAGTTTAGAGTACCTTGCTTAGTAACCCAATCGATTCATGAACGTCAAAATATGACGTCATTATATTGATGTTATTGTCACCCTGTCGCAAGTTTGAACTTGAACTTGGAGATTGTTATATAAACATTAAAGGCAAACTATAAACAACGCGAACAGTCAACGGGAGCGACTTTGAACCTTATGCATGCAATGATCATCACTTTGTTTTGTATAAATACGCTACCGAACCCTCAGTTCGGCAGACTTTAGTCTCACCTCCAGCTCCCAAGGTTAGTCACTTGACGACTGCCTCCTGGGTTCTATCCGCTCCTAAACTTAGTCATACGACTGCTTTAGGTTCCATTCCTTTCCTACCCAACCTGGTACCGGTTAGTCACTTGGCGACTGCTAGGGCCAGGGGTTGCACAACCTCCATAGTAAAGTCTTGACAAGAAGTTTATCAGAGTGTTGAGAAAGACAAGTGTCTAAATAGTCAGTTAAAAAGTTTAGTGAAAGCTCTTAGTGCTCTTAAATAGAACCCAGCCCTTAAGAAAAACTATAAATTATAAGACAGTAAACAAAGACCTATAAACAGTACCTCAAATCGAGAAAACATGCGCACCGTAGTAATCGGGTATAATAGAATCTCATTTTCTCTGACCAATAATTGTTGTTAAAGTTTTATCGTTAATACATTGTTATTGTTATAAACTAAACGTGCTTACTTTATCATCTCTTCTTACCCCACATAACGCGATCCCGGTCTACCTCAGTTACCCCCCGGCACGCTAAACAAGGCGTGTCCTCACGAGTAGAACATTCAGTGGTAGATTAAAGGAAGCATTGAGACCCCGTCATTGTACTTACCGCAACGAGGCTCTTCTCTGAGAAGTTATTCTTTAAATAAAACGCGTTACCCTCAAAACTACTCGTGACACGTGGTGGAGGTGCCGGGCATCGATCCCGGTACCTCTCTTGACAGTCAACGGTAAAGTATAGATATTTCAAATATGCAAACTACTTAGTGGAGAATTCTAAATTCTACTTGTTCTCTGTTAATCTAGAATTAGAGTTAAGTATAAAATTTTAAAGACAGTTTATAAAAATATGTTTCTTTTTTATTTTATGTACCAAGCACCAGTGGATGTCCATACTAGTCTCTCCAGCAGGTTCTTACTTATGATACCCTCAAACAGTTTAATGGTATGTCAATGCTAAGACATATAGACTGCAGTGGAGGCTAGAGGGAGTTACTAAGGATCAGCCTGGATCCAGAAAGTAACAAGACCACTGATGGATATTTTTTAATGTATACATTGTAATATCACATAGTATTATGCGGCAAGTTTTTTCGAATTGAGGTCTTTCTTTTTTGAGCTATAGCGGTCGCATTAATGTTGGGGACCAACATTTTAGAGGGCGGGGGAATGTGTAATCTAGTAAAAAGCATAAGCTACTAAACAAATATCACCCTGTCGCAAGTTTGAACTTGAACTTGGAGATTGTTATATAAACATTAAAGGCAAACTATAAACAACGCGAGCAGTCAACGGGAGCGACTTTGAACCTTATGCATGCAATGATCATCACTTTGTTTTATATAAATACGCTACCGAACCCTCAGTTCGGCAGACTTTAGTCTCACCTCCAGCTCCCAAGGTTAGTCACTTGACGACTGCCTCCTGGGTTCTATCCGCTCCTAAACTTAGTCATACGACTGCTTTAGGTTCCATTCCTTTCCTACCCAACCTGGTACCGGTTAGTCACTTGACGACTGCTAGGGCCAGGGGTTGCACAACCTCCATAGTAAAGTCTTGACGAGAAGTTTATCAGAGTGTTGAGAAAGACAAGTGTCTAAATAGTCAGTTAAAAAGTTTAGTGAAAGCTCTGAGTGCTCTTAAATAAAACCCAGCCCTTCAGAAAAACTATAAATTATAAGACAGTAAACAAAGACCTATAAACAGTACCTCAAATCGAGAAAACATGCGCACCGTAGTAATCGGGTATAATAGAATCTCATTTTCTCTGACCAATAATTGTTGTTAAAGTTTTATCGTTAATACATTGTTATTGTTATAAACTAAACGTGCTTACTTTATCATCTCTTCTTACCCCACATAACGCGATCCCGGTCTACCTCAGTTACCCCCCGGCACGCTAAACAAGGCGTGTCCTCACGAGCAGAACATTCAGTGGTAGATTAAAGGAAGCATTGAGACCCCGTCATTGTACTTATCGCGACGAGGCTCTTCTCTGAGAAGTTATTCTTTAAATAAAACGCGTTACCCTCAAAATTACTCGTGACAATATCTGAACACATTTGGCTGCGCCAGTGCGCCTTTACCCTCGGACGGATAAATTTGAACGCGCTTCTGCTGCAATTCTTTTGATATGACTAAGAGCCGCGTAACTCCACACTGCTGACTCGTAGGTTAGCTATGGTCTGGCTACGGTTTTCATTATCGCCAGCTTGGTTCTTAGTCCCATCGGACTCTACCTTTACATACGAGGATATAACTTGTTCATACCATTCCTTGCCTCGCTTATGGCCTTTCATGTGTCATTCCGATTCCAGGTAAGTGACGATAGAATGGCTTCTCCGTCAATGTTGATGTTGACACTGGGGTTTAATCGTCTTTTTTGGAGTATGATGGCCTGGCTCTTCTGAGCGTTGATCTTGAACCAGTCTGTTATGGGGCTCGGCTTCTTCCTGTAGTCTTCTGGAGATGACGTCGGTATTGCGATGTTGTGCGATGATAGTAGTCGTGGAGGGCAGGAGCATTATTGTCGGCGTATTGAGAATATGGGTACACACTCTGTACAACTGATGGGCAGAGGTTTGACCTCCTATCTTGATGCTGAATGTTTTGTCTCTCAAGTAGTTCTGCATAAATGTGGCAAACTTTTTCGAATAGTCGGCGGAGCACATCTTGCACACCATTTTGTCATGCCAGGCCCTATCGAAAGCTCCGACTGCGTCGAGCAGGATTGCTCTGGAGGCTTTCTTAATCTCGAACCCCCTTATGACAGTTTCGATTAGCCTAAGGACCGGGAGTTCTGTTGAGTGCCGACTCTTGACATCAAACTACTCTAGGGGAATCTGGGGAATCAGTTCTCGTCAGTCAATTTGCTGAGTGAAGGAAGGAGACTTATTAGTCTGTAGTTTTCAGGGAATTTGTGGTTCTTTCTATTTTTGTTAGACATAAACATCTCATACCACTTGTTAAGAAAGTGTTCAGCTCACATTATGCAGTTATTTAAGGTTGGTTATGATGCATCTGTTAGGGGCTTTCCTGATCTAATGAGCAAAATATCCTTATATCATCAGAACATTAAGCACTGCTTGACAACGTTGCAATACTCATTTTTAAATTTGGCATGTTCGATTGCTTTCATGTCCCTGCTTCCGAAATTTTAAACTGATAATTAATTGATCCTTATATTATTATTATTTTTTAATTTGAAAATCTTGTTGGCGAAAATTTTACAATATAGGTTCACCCTGAAGCTGACCTAAGGAATCGATTACAATGAAAAATATGCTATCGTTCCATTTGAAGTTCAATGTTAAAAATGGACATTTGGCAATGTCGTAACTAATATTTTCGAGTAACTCAGGCTCGCTTCGCTCGCTCCAACCAACCAAACAAAACTAACCCATATTTAAAAAAAGAAACAAACATAACCTTAAAAAAACAAGAAAGCCACGTGTCACGGTTACTTTACTAGAAAGTGACCGTGGCCACGCCTTGCCACCGAAGGAAATCTAACGCGGGCCACCCGAATCAAAAGAACACTTAACTTTAAACAGGACTAGTCATAAAATATAAATAAGGGGAGGACAACCTTGTCAATTCTCAGTTCCCATTACTTTTAATTTAAAAGAGTATGATCAACTTTACGCATGGCCCTTCGCTCGCTCCAGGGCGCAACCAAATAAACTAATCCAAATTAAAAGAAAAAATATAACCTTAAAAAGAAGTCTTATTACTGACGGGAATCGAACCCGGGATTCCGTGTCGTAAAGGCGCAATCGTACCACTGGGCCACTAGACCCGTTGCAAGCAATTTGTTGAAACGTAAATACATGGGTAATTCTATGCGTTTCACCGAGAATTGGCAAGGTTGCGCCCCCGCCCAGCTGATATATATTTTATGACTAACGCTCTTTAGGGTTAAGTTCACAAGCACAGGACCTGACCACTGCACGACCAGACCTGTTGAAAGCAATTCACTGGACCATAAAGACATGGGTAATTCTGATACATTCGGCCAACGTCGCGTCGCGTCGTTTGGAATCGGGCACATTATACCGAAAATTGTTGATTTGGTTTGAAGAAAATTTGGCACTCTGCTTTTTCTACTAACTCTATATTTAACATGCATATTAATAAAACATTATTTTGCTTATCTGATTTCAAAACGCTTCCTTCTCAATTTCAGGCAAAATTGAATATATATCTCTCACTTCAGACCGTCTCGAAGACGCTGTTCAAGTACTACGAAAAAGTTTCTTTCCTTACGAAAACGTATGCAATGCCGTTGGATTAGCCAAGATACCAGAAGCAATTGCAGAATGTGATGATATGGTGAGAAACACGGCCAAACATGGAGTATCGGTTGTCGCTATCGATAAGGAAACCGGCAAGATGGTGGGAGCCGTTCTAAACAAAATTCAGGTAATAATTGAAATAATTTGAACTGCTCCTATTATCGAATTTTTCACTCACCCTTCTGTCAAGAATCGAATAATATCTTGAACACGGTGATTTGATTAAATACTGATTAAATTTCAAAATGAGACACACATAAAATTAGTGTACATTGGTCACATTACACGTGACATTAATACTTCTCTAATTAATTACGGGTAAAATCCAGTAGTTAACATTCACATCTCGTATTGATTTGAATATCTTTTTTTTTCAGTGTATTGCAGTGTATGTATGCTTTTTACACTGACTGTATTTAAATAACCACCGCGTAAAGATCAGAGGTAAATTTAAAAGATAGACAAAAATATAAATAAAAAAACACCACATATTATATTGTTTACCTATGACTTCGGGTGATAACGTCACAAATCAGCCCAGTGTCCTTGTCTTTTAGGAGTTAAAGTTTGAAAAGTGAAACGATTTCGGAAAAAGTTTTAAAGTTTTCTCTAAATATCTAAGATATTTGATATATGTTATTGTTGTTTCTTTTTCTCCGACAGCAAGGCCGCACTCATGGCGCTGAAGTCGGTCCTGACGCGCTCCTTGTTAGTGAGGCAGTGCAAGAGCGGGCTGATTGAATTTGCAGAGCACAAAAAGGTTACGCTGGTCTGGGTACCGGGACATTCGGGTGTACCGGGAAAGGAGGCCGCGGACGCCTTAGCCAAAGAAGGCTCCGCGCGTAAATATATAGGGCCTGAGTCCTGTGTGGGGATCGCCCAGTATGTTTTCGAAAAGACTTTGGAGGCCTGAATGGAAGGTCGGGCTGAAGAGGTATGGTGGACGGCTCCGGGGATGAGACAGACGAGGCTTATGATATAAGGGCCAGCGAAGAGGCTCACCAGTTGATGGGTTTACCAAGGAAGGAGTGCAAGGTACATAGAGCACTGTAGGCTCAGGCAGCACCTGACTGCTGAGAATTGCAGAGGAGGGGGAGTGTAGATAGTGCATGGAGGACGGTGAGATCCCATACCATCTACTTCGCGTGGGCAAGATTTAGAACCTTAGGCACGACGCTGATCGAGCCAGATTCAGCGTTCAGCGTGTCGTGTTAGTCCGAAGCAGATGCGGGATTTCTTATGGAAGACAGGCATCCCGGAGGTTCTCTAATGCGGGCTAAGAGCACAACGGGTCCAATTGGTAGTCTAAGTGCAAGGCCTGCGGGGGGCCACCTCTTCTTATACTGATCTTGATATATTATTGTATTAAATCCGGCATCTTACTGTTATATTTTTTTATAGTACAAATAGGTCTCGAGTACATTAGTTTCGAACTACCCCTGAATTATTTGATTGACTGCACAATCGAAAATTATTTTTTTAAGGATAAGAACACATCATCTAAGAAGTTTTACGAAGATTATATTAAAAAGGCAAAATATCCTGAAACCAAGGGTTTATTTGATTTTCTGGTTAACATGGAGGATAGTTTTGACCCCTTCAGTCCATACGATGCAGAGTGCCTGATAGAATTAGTATTTTTAGGCGTTCTTCCAGAGTACTCAAACAGAGGAATCGGTCATACGTTATGCGCAGTATCCGTTCATTTAGCGAGCTTACTTTACCAGGTTAGTGATTTGAATATTAACCACAGAAGTAATGCTTAGTACTGTGTAATGGGAATTGTTTCCAGGTTGGTAATAATATTGTATTGTTAAGTCATAATGTTTTATTATTAGTATTTGCATCAATCTGTTTTTTTTATATGATAATTTCAGTAAAAAATTTTAATTAAATAAAACCATTTGCTTGTCTTAAAACATCTAAAAAACACTTATATTTTTTAAGATTGAGATAAGCAAAAGGTTTTATGTAGATTATTTTTTTCGAAAATAGTCAAGAAATTGTTGAAATAATTAGCTCAAAACACACCTTAGCAAATAATTTAAAGGAAAAAAACTATGCTTTTTTTCTGACAGTAATAACATATAACATAACATATTTCAAATATTTTCGATTGTTTTACCAAAAACTGCATTATTCATTAATTTTAAGAAATTTTTCAGTTATTTTTAGCTTTTTCAATAACTACTCGAATATCCAATATTTCCAATATTCTTGAGTGTTTTACCAAAAACTTCATTATTCATTAATTAAAAAAATAGCTATTTTCAACTTTTTTCAATAACTAGTCGAACATACGCCCTATTTCTAATGTACATAAATCAACATTTTCAACACCTTCATTGATTGAGTAGTTTATTTAACCCTACAGCTTTCAGGTAGAGTATTCAGCTTGGGCTTGAACAACGACCTTGTCATCAGGTCAGCAGATTTTATAGAAGTTGTGGTTTTGTTCACTTCATTCTCTTCCTCCAAGATCAGTTCATGAATAAAACATGCCTCATACTTACATGTTTTTTTTCTTTTATGGAAATCAGGATTTTGGGCTAGTCTAATGGCAGTTTCATTATCAACATAAAATGTAGAATCGTACTTCAAGTCGATAACTTCTTCATATAGTTTCTTCAACTATTTAACTCTTTTGAAGCTTCACTTGCAGTGATGACTTCAAGCCAAGATACTGCTCTCCTGGCATATAATTAAACAAAGCCTGTAGTTAATCGACTCGTTGCACCATCACCACCATGATCAGCATCACTATATCCCTAAAAAGTTCCTGCAGCTTCTTGAATCCACTGCTACAGCCAAAGAGATGTCAAATCTCGTACCAGGCATGAGGTAGGTTAGGGCACCAACAGCTTGGCTCAATGACAATTCTTCATATTTTTCTTACATGTGCGTCCCTGGCTCTGCAGTTTCCTTCATAATCGGAGTAGACACTTGCCGGCAATCAATCAGTCAAAAACGCGACACAAGTTTTCTGGTATAAGCGTGTTGACTGACTTGTATTGATCCAAACTCACAAAATTTAAATTATAATCCCAAATAGTAATTTGTTGGTTTAACAATTATGTTAAATTCCTTTTTCACGTTTGCAATGAAGGCATCTTTCATGCTGTTATGATTCTCTCATTAGCGTATAATACCAATGGAATGGTACTTCTTTCTTCGTTCTTTATGAAGAAACATGGACCTTCTTAAATTTAAGCTTGCCTAAGAAGCTTACAAATCTGGTATTTCAGCAGCGTGGTGCCTGCTTGAGGCCATAAAGCCTCCTTTGAGGATGGTAAACACGATTTGTCCCACTACCCTTCTGGTTGCTTCATGAAGCCCCCTTCATCGATTTTACTATAGAGAAACGCTGTGCACGCGTCAAGTTGAGTCAACTCCATGTTCTCACTCACAGCAATACTTAGAATTGCCTTTATAATACCAGATTTTGCCACAGGACTGAACGTTTGATCAAAATCAATGGCCTTCTTCTGTGAGCAGCCTTCAATGACTAATCTTGCTTTATACTTTTCTATTGAACCATCTAGGTTTCTTTTTACCTTAAACACTCATTTACAAGGAATAGCTCTCTTTCTTTCAATTCTTTAAGATGTAAGAAGTAGAGAAGGATGGAAAAAGTATACCACTTGCATTCTCACATCGCAGCAAAGTGCCTGAAAATGGTATACAGATGGGTCAATAACTGTACAGGGGACCGGAGCCGGAGTATTTGCGCCAGGAAACTGCTGCACCCGGATATATTTCAGACGGAAATTAAAGCCATAGAAAGATGTGCACAGTTGAATCTTGACAGAAACTATAGGAAGAAAGAGATTGTCATCTTCTCAGACAGTTAAGCAGCCATCAAAGCGCTGAGCTCACCAACAATTAGCACCAGAATTGTATGGGAATGTCTAGATAGGCTAAACGAACTAGGCAAGAATAACAAACTATCTCTTCAATGGATACAAGGACAGGCTCGGATAGAAGACAACGAAATTGCAGACCAATTGGCAAAACTAGGAGCACAAATTCCGCTTTTAGGACATGAACTTTTTTGTGGCATAGGAATGCACACCTACAAGGATGACTTCAGAAAAGAAGGACGAACCATATGGATTAGTCTATGGGGACGTCTTCCAGGGTTAAGGCAATTAAAGATGTATCTAGGGCCCCCTCACCCAGGAAGATAAAAAAAAAACTTTGTAGCACTGAGTAAGAACAATCTCCCCATCCTCACCAGCTTTCTTACGGGTCACTGCCGGTTGAGATGGCACCTGGAGAGAATAAAAACTGAAAACGAAAACAATTGCCGGTTCTGTGAAGAGGAGTGCGAGGCAGCCGCAAACAGGTGATTGGCCTGCTTTGGGTGCTGCATCGTCGAACAGGAGGAACTTCCATCCATAGAACCATCCAGACTACTTGCTTTCATCAAAGCACTGAAGCTGGATGAGGTACTCTGATTGAGAATCACATCAACGGAAGCACCAACGAAGGGGGACACAATAGATCTATACAGGTCGCAGTGTACTAATACTCCCAAGATCTTCATTCTTCAATTAAATCTTCAAAAACCAACGTGCTATTTTTGCTAAGGGAGTCTAATACCATACCTTCTACATCGCCAATAACCACTGTTATTTCTATTCACCATTAACAACTTCATGTTAACTTCCTAGGTATTTGGTCTCTAGTATTTCTGAGGCAACTTACATGATATATATTCTTCGAATCTTGCTACCTTCTTCACATTTTCTCTAGATCTTAACTATATACTACCAACAAGCTCTTCCATAATAATCTCATTATTAAAATTGGGATCTTCTATGTGTTCTGTGCGATTTTTATGAGTCTGATCTTATTTAGATGCTTCTCTTTCTTCTTTATGACTGATGTTTCTGCATGCACTTGTGTTTCTTCTGGTAAAACCAACTGCATGGACTCATTAGATGCGTAAGCACCAGATTAAGTAAACGTATTAGTTGCTTGATTTGTCTTAACCAAATACCATATCCATCGTCATCCATCATCATTGCCATAGCCAACTAGAACTCCTTTTATAGCTTTCTTCTCCCTTTTTCTCCTACACTGATTAGGAGCATAGACATAAGACAAGCTTCCAATCATTCTCAGAGGCTTCAAATTTAACTTTTTCTTAAACCAAACATTACAGATTGACTTATTTCCGATAATAAAAATTCCTGAACAATTCAGAATATAGGATGATTTAACTGTTATTTCCGTCGACAAAGATTGAGTTAGGCCATCACCAGAATGCATTAGAGACCTTGTAGTTTCCACAATCGTTCGGTTGTCACTTTTTGAACACTCACTTTGCTGTGGAGTGCATGGCATGGTTCTTCTATGACTTACACCATTTTTCTCCAAAAATTGGACCATCTGATTGCAAACAAATTCACTTTCATTATCAGCCAAAAGAACTTTGGCAAAGTGTCCAAGAACTTTCAGTTCAGCCAAAACAATTTTCAGCATATCAGCTACTTCGGACTAAATTTATCTTTGAACAGAACAAAGTATCGATTTTCAGCCTGTGTGGCCACAAAAGATTCACAAGAATCTGCAATATATCAGTTCTTCTGGTACCTTTCCTCATTCTCTATTTCTAAATTTTTTGACTTTTCATAAACGCAGCCTTCACAAAATTCTTTATCCAAGTTAACACTTATTCCAAGGTCTTTGCATAATACCTTCTTCACATATATCCTGTTGATGATACAACTGAAGGAGATTTTGGGGTCACGTTGTGTTGATTTGAACGAAATTTTCTCGGTATGTATTCTTCATTATCAGCTTGAACAGACCACTATTCTTGTTCCTTTTCCAATTAGAAGGGTACATTCATCAACACTAAGATTACAGATTTCCGAACTGGAAACAAACTGCTTGTTTGTATTTATGTATTGTGCCTCCAATAGAGATAACAAATCCTAGGAAACAGCCAAACATCAGAGAATCTTAGTCGTGTTTTCTGATTACTCACATGTGCCTACTATGATGGTACCCTTA
This sequence comes from Pissodes strobi, assembly GCA_016904865.1. NCBI lineage: Eukaryota > Metazoa > Arthropoda > Insecta > Coleoptera > Curculionidae > Pissodes > Pissodes strobi. The sequence continues at coordinate 6,985 of MU187927.1, read as the reverse complement.
CCCGAAGCACCTACTGTATCACCATTAGCTGTAGTTACTGTATGTGAATCATTTAGTTTTGGAGGTTTGTCATCAACTTTCCATTCTTCACATTGTTTCACCAATGTCTTTCCTTCTTGTAGTAATTACAGATGCACTTCTTTGGCTTACTACTGAATTTTCTTGTCTTGGCTTTTCCAAATTCTAGGGAGTTATCTATAATTTTATTTTTATTGCTTAGAAAAAAATATGGATACCTATACAAGCTTGAGACGTTTACCCTTAAATATTCCCAGTACATTCAATTGAAATTTCCTGCAAATGTTAGCGATGACAGGACAGCACGCAAAAAATACACTAAAATCACAAAATTACATCCATAACTACAATATTTGTCAACATGCATTTAAAAATTAAAGAAAGTGTTTTAAAGATATTTAATTAGTGTTTTTTATTTTTTAGGGTGAAAATATAAAAACGTCAATAGATAACACCAAATTACCTCTAGAACCCAGACCGCAAGTTATCACCGCACTATTTACGACCTTCAAAACGCAGAAAATTGGTAGGAAACTGAACTTCGACATAGTGAAGACAATTAGTTGTGATGATCTGTATTATAACGGCAGATCGTATGCCAGCACCCTTAGCAACGAAACCAAAGACTTCACCATTGAATGTAAAAGATTATAATATTTACAAATAAGCAACTTCACATGATCTGTAAAATTAAGTAATATAGGAAAGCTGAATAAATATAGCATCTTTTATTGTCGAGCAGTTCGAAACTTCGACTGATTTCACCAACTTATTACGCACTATCCGTCTTTCTAATGGGCGCAAACCTTCACTCCAGCTTAGAAGAAACTGGGAGTGAATAATATCAAATCGAAAGAAAAATTTTAATTTTGAAAATTTAAAATTAGATATTGAATGAAATAAAGTATGTCAATGCGTAGGCTAAAACGAGTTGTCGCCGAGAGTATAAATTAGGCCCTAGCTCAAATGCCAGAGAGTAGGGTGCGGGTTGATTTATAAGGCGCCACGGGCTTTTAGACAGCACAAGCGATAATTACCCCAAAGTTAAAATATGGCACTCGCTTTAGCTTAAGCTTCGCGACAAAATCAATGAATACCGAAAATTTGTTATTTATTTCTATCAAGAAAACCGATCAACAGAGTTAGAAAATTAGATCAGATAAATATATGTATATGCCGGCAATTTATCAGTATTACTAATGGAAAAAATAATTACCCAAAAATTAAGCAAAATAAAAGTCGATATAAAGCAAGTACCCAAATTAACCCAAAAAAAACTAAAGTCGATGAGAACAAATACTCAAAAATTAATCAAAAATAACTAAAGAGAGTGATAAATAAATACTCAAAAATTAATCAAAGATAACTAAAGTAGGCCATAAACAAATAATCGAGTATTAATCAAAAGCAATCAAGAACGTTTCAATTATTGAGCGATAATGATAAAAAAAAGATACTTACACTGAAGCGGCCTGTCCCGTTGGAGATTTGCTTAAGATTTAATTAAATAAAACAGGTGAATAACAAACGAGGATTGGTTTTATTACCTAATAATGAAATATCACAGCTGGTCAAGAAAAGCAAAATTAAAGATGAAGAAATCTCAGAAGATCAATTCTTATGGTTACACTGTATTTTAAACGACAAACAGGTCGCTTAAAGCCTTAATACTTAAAACAACGTCAGAAAAATATGATGAAAGCCAGCTGTAACGGGCTACGATTACATACGATGACCTATAAGCATTTATTTTTTTCTGGACGAAATGGCGAAGGATCTAAATAAAATTTGACGTGGGACGACTACGGAATGACATATTTCTGGAGGGGAAATAATCAAACATCAGATTATTTATTAAAATAGACTACAAAAATTATATAAACATCACAATAGTACTAGTATTGGACTATAATGCATGCCGAGTTATATTTTTTAAGGTTATTTAGGGATATCTAGCACTGAAATTATAACTTACTTTTTGTACACTTGATGGTCATTGTGGTAATTTTCTCATTGATTTAGACTTGATAATATATTGTTTTGCTTAGGTGATTACGGAATATTTTCATTTTGGGAATGAAACATTGACGTTTGTTAGAAGTATGTCATGTCACTTCGAATTTGGACCATAGACTATAGACGGTCGGTGGAAATCGAATCGGATTCGTCCGTCGAAATCGACTCGAGAACCACTCTAATTCGCGTTGCATTTACTGTAGGATTTAGGATTTAGCTATCATACGCTTGAATTTGCTGATTATATTGGATGGTGTCAATGTTTAGCAATCTAGGCTTGCATATTGACGCACTATTCCACTGATTATCCATTATTAAAGTTCGATAATATTTCAGCTCGAAGTAGATTCTAACCTACGACAAAGAAAGTGTTCTACGTTTCATATGGTCTGTGGGGGTAATTTTCGCGGTATAATTTGACAGGTCCATGGACAGGCGCATGGTCTTCACGTTCGACACGGTTGCCAAGTTAATGCTTTATTTGGCATAATGCTATTAGTGGCGTGTGTTGATTGTAATTTTAGACTGCCGCATAACGCGTGGGTTATATATTCCCACTAAGCATTTAAAAGTAGGTTCTAACTGATTCAAATCATTTCGATAGTAAGTCACTTTATCGCTTGATTTGGCGAATCCGGTAGTATGACATCATAACTTTCTAGTACTTTGTCACAAATAGGGACGCTTCTGGCAACATAGTATGTTGAGCCGGCGCGATGTTAATTCTGCTTGCCTCGTCATTTTCGGAGCAAGCCAATTTAGTCTTTATGTGATCTTGAAGGAACCAGTAGGTTTCAGTGCCGAGCTCTCGAAATTGGGAATTTTCGTTGAGATACTGATATTTAGTGTGAAATATACAGTGCCCTAGTTAGGGGATTATTCAACGAAGCCCTTGAGCAGGATTGTGGTCGTCGATGGTTTCTCGTCTGATGGATGATTGTAGATGAAGGAAGATTTGTAGATTCGACCACCTGCACCCACGTTTGGGGATTTGACTTTCGAGAGCTGCCACACACTTGAACCCCGTTTAGCATCTAAAGGTATGTTGTTTGAGTAATTTTGATACAGATATTGTTTTGATCTGTTATTTGTTGAGGTTCCGTACCTGTTTCCTTCATATTTTGGTTTGATCACGGTTCTAATTTGCCCTATTTGTTTCAGGGTTTTTTTAAATCTGGATTTTTGGATTTTTTTATTTTGGATTTTTTATTCTTGGATTATTGGTTTTTATGGGCCTTCCATTGTCCTCTTACGATCCGGTTTCCTACCTGGGTTTCCAGACTGCATACTGAGACTCCTCCGACAACACGTGGTTTCGGAGTAATCATCAAGTTGACTGCGTGTCTCGCTGTCTGATCCAAGCCTCAACGCTTACGGAGTGTGTCTTCTCGACTTTGACGCTCCAGTGATTCGACAAACACCTGGATCCTGGATGAACTCACTGTTGGCTTGATAGCGTATCAGATAAGTCTTAATTTAGGGTATTATCTAGTGTATTTTGGGACTTTTATTTTATTTTATCTTATTATTGTGTTTTATTTGATTGGTGATTTAGAGCTACTTAAATTAAAGTTTCGGGTGAATTTATTTAATGACCGAACTAATTAAGGGGGTTGCTTGGCTACCTTCGAGTAATTTGGGAGTAACTGGGATTATTCTCAATAGTTAGCATAGGTATACTGGATTATCCAGCTAATCCGTATTACTGGCGTGTTATTAATTCATTTCAACGTAGTCTTGATCGCGTGTTTTACTTCTTTTCAGCGTCGCGTCGTGTAATATAAATATTTTTGAAACTGTTCGCATATAAGCATAGCGTATCGACGCGTAATCATATAGGTTTACATCTGGTACGGATACTAGTTAATAAGTGAATATTTTACTTACATGAATCTAGTACATTTGAACTAGCACGTTAACTTCTCACTAATTGATTAGGGTTATTTGGAGTGTAGAAGTAGAAGATATCATATTTTTGTACCGTATAGGTTGATAGCACCAATCAAGTGTATGTAAACGACACGTGATCACGTCTTCCTATTTATAGGGCGCCGTAGATATAACATAAAGTACTACTTAATTTTTAAACCGTTACTTTATTATTCCATGTTTAGTATACTTATATATTAATTGTCATAGCTACAAATACAACAAATTCTTCTTGTAGCAATTATTTTTCATTATTTAATTCAAAAGTATAGTCACCAATACGGAATATACACTTGTTATTTTTGTTTAATTGCGGTGGTATTTTTTTTTATTTGTTTCCCGTTCCGAGTTTATAGTTAGTTTATAGTCAATAGGTTACAGCGGAGAGGAGAGCAATTCGTGGTTATTGGTCGAATCTCACTGAAGATCCAACATCAGGGCATGGCGATAAGTTAACCGCGTGGCGCTCAGACATTATAACTCACCACGACCCTTCTCCACTGTCTAAAAGCTGGGGGCCGCGATTGTTCCTGCACTAAAGGCTGTACCACCGATTGTGAACTTGGAGATTATTGTGAACTTGTAGATTTATGTAAATTAGGTTTGTATTTGTGTGGGAACTGAGCGTTACACAGCGCTAATGCAACTAACTTTTTGTTATAGGTAAGTTCAATTAGCTCGAGTAATCACCTAATTAAAGACTAATTCAAGGAGCTCAAATCATGATTCGTTACAGCCGTATAACTAACTAACTATGGTTATTCGGTTCAGTTAAGTTACGTTGATAACTGCCGCAAAAGCAATATATGAAAAAACCTAGTTAGACCTGGCGTTATTATAGCCACCAATCAATTACAGACCTTAACGTATGGCAATTTACTCCACAGTCAAGTTACCGGTATGACAAAGATAATAAACAATTTGTTCGGGTAAAGGAAATATCAAAGGCCGCAATAAAAAAAACTCAATTAAAAATAACGCAAAGTCTACTAGGCCGTATCAACAATAGCAGTTATCTGATATACGATTCTCTAACGTAAGCCAGAAATCGTGAAAATTGAGAATAATAATAAGAACTAGTTCGACCTACAATGTTATTGCGTCAGTCAATTAAAAGTTCAAAAAAAATTAAATTTGATCCAAAATCTGATTTATTCTAGATCAACGAATCTATCTGAATCTTAGAATTTAACTAAATAAAGTCAAGCATCTTAAGCTCGACAAGATTACCCAAAAATTCAAGATCCATTTAAAAGGAATTTTTAATCCTAAATGTTACTTCAATTAAGGAGGAAAAATTAAAAAGTTATTCTTTATTCGAAAACAAAGCCAAAAAAATAATAGTTGAGATCGTAGTTAATTACACCAATTTGCCGCAAAATATATGGATGAAAAAAAAATGGAAATTGCTCACTTGGCCGATGAGTAACTCTTCAGGCAGCTACCAGAAAGAACTGCGCATGGTAGGAAGAAGACTTCCTTGACAGGCGAAGGACTGCAAGGCTCTATACAGGTAGTACCGCTAGACAGGCGTAGCCAAGGAACACGATGTTCGTCGATAGCAATGAATAACTCGACGGTAGCAATAGACCTCACGGTAGAAGTAGACCCAACGGGAGAAGTAGACCCGATGATAGCACCCTGTGAAACAACACATATTCAAGGTTCCACACGTAATTCTTAATGGACGAGCATTGTAACTCGGTAATCAAAATCAACCATCAAGGAAAAAGAGAAATCAGAATTTAAAAAAAAACAATAATTTACCTGTGTAGGGGTAGCCAGTTGCTTAACGCTGGAGGGCTTTCAGTTGAGCAAGTGGGCCTATGTAAGAGATTAAAAAGGGAATTAGAAAACCGCCCACGTGCGTCACAAAATGATAGCTTTCACAGAGAGACAAAAAAAAATGCACAAAAAACTCAACTCACCTTGCAAGAGTAGCACTCAAATCCCACAAAGGGCAGTTTCAGAAAAAACTGAAACTGTTAAAATGACCCGGTCGGAAAAATCCCATTAAAGGTAAAAATCAAAATTAGTTCCAACCAGCGTCCAATATAACTGCTTGACTCACAAAGGTCGTAGAGAAAAAACTCGCTCCACCAGTGAATACCCGTCACGACTAGTCACCTGAAATAGGGTGGGAATTGCGCGGGATGCATTTTGAGAGGGTAGAAAAATGTTCTTTCTTTATTTGACATATTGTTGTTTACACAACATTCACGGAGAGTGACAACTTGCTTTCCAGCGATTGTTTCATATAATGGAATTTATTTTCACGGCAATCCAGGTTCTGACTAAGGAGTAAAATGAATCTATTCAGAGTTTCATTATGGCATAATCATACTAAGAGCATACAGGGTGATATCACCAAACTATACGGTGAAACTTAAAATGTTACCTTTTTTGTCTTTTAAATTTTTTGGAGCTGGCTTTTCTCTAATCAACTTAATATCTTGTAAACTGTGTGCACTGCGCAGTGGTTTATTTCCTTTTCTTGATAGGGTTTCTTTACAAAACTTATAGAAGAGGTATGTCCTGTGTCCAAAAACGAAGTTTTAAAACTAATTACATCGTTGCTCTCCGTATACTGCAAAAATCTTACTTTTAAAATGGGAATTTGGCTAAAAGTAAACATTTCTGAAGCACTGGTGTAGTTACTAAAATCTATTTCATTTAGTTGTATTATTTTTAAACTTGCTTTTCGGTTTGGGATCTCTTTTAAGATTCTTAAGAGAGAAACAGAGCTGTAGGTTTCTACAAACCTCCTATCTCCTTAGTGGTGTGCGCATGTTAACAAATTTTGAGTACAAATTATTTTTATTTTCATCACTTAGAGACCAAAATCCTTCAAAAACATTTTTTTATATTAGAGCATTCATTGGCACAAGTAAAATAAAAAATGTCAGTAATTTTCGGGTAATATGTATAAATCAAAGATGATCAAGAAGGAACGAATGCGCGCAATGCATGAGTGCTTTTTCAGTTTAGGTTGCAAATAGATTGGTCGAAATTTCTAGATACA